>CANXYC010037527.1:0-20988 GCA_948193065.1 Aleurites moluccanus
AATTTAATAATTATCAAATGCAAACTCAACATCATCATTCTATCTAAGAAACCAAATCACTTTTTCCCCAAAAATCCATCAAAGGGTTCGGCCACATGTTGACTTCCTAATTCAATCTCCAAACTCAACCATCCACCATTCAAGACAACATTCAAAATACACATATCACTACCAAAAACCAGAATTTAAATCTCTTACCTTGTTTCCTTGAAGTGGCCGAAGCAAGAATCCCCTAAAACAACCCCAAATTTCTGAATTCTTTCAACAAGGAAGGAAATGAAGAAGATACTAACATAAAACCCACCAAGACTTGAACAAAATTTTAAAAATCCATGCATTCTTTCCATGGTTGAATTGAGAGTGAAAAAGAGGATAATTTTTCTGTTTTGCTTGGATGAAGAACACGGCAATGAAATGAAGAAGAGAAATGCAGAATTCTTTATTTGGTTGGTAAGATTTTGATGTGATCCTATACTCCATTCTCATTTTAATCAATTTACACCCTAGCATGCATCCATTGGATGTTGGATGCATCAATACTTCAATTCATGAGATCCTAATCATCCAAATTTCCATTAAATCCCTCTCCATCAATTCCTTTTGCATCAAAGCCCTACAATCTTCCAATTTACTCCCTCTCCTTCACTTTCTATATATATATATATATATATATATATATTTTCCTAACCTAATTAAATTATTCTATTTTATCTACTCTCAATTTATTTTCCCCAAATAATTAATTTACAATAATTTACACATAGAACACACACTTTAAATCATATAACACCAAATTTATCAATCACATATAATTATATCAAGTAAATCATATAATATATAAGGCAATCAATATTACATGAACATATGAAATAATTCATAGAACACATAAGGAAATCAACTCATGCAAATATCACTAACTCTCCCTAGGGTTAAGGTACTGGGGTTAAGATTTCCAATTAGTATTCATGATTCTAGGGTTAGGGTTTCACTTAGGATATTACACTAGCAACCCTTCATATGTATTTTTACACAGTAGCCCCTCATGTGTCTAATTTTAGGTATCTAAAATTTTTTATAAAAATTTATAAAAATTGTACTTAGATAGTGTTTCATATAATAAATCTAATGATATATTTTTTATGCTCAACAAAAATCAAATTTACAGCTAAAAATACATTATAAATACATTAAATCTAAACCGTTAAATATAATATATAAAATTTATAATGTATTTTTTCTATCAATTTGATTTTTGTGGATAAACACTATCTAATTACAATTTTTATAAATTTTTATAAAAAATTTTAGCCCCCTCAACCCATAAAAGAGGGATGACTCCCTTTAAACATTAAAAAATATTGAATTGAATGCCATATCAACTTTCCAATAATGGTTTTGACGAAATTTAGGCTAAAAGATTTTAAAGTAACCATTATTACAAGATTCCATTCAAAAATCAAAATGTATACAAGTGAAAATTTGAAGTAATATAAATATTGGCTTAGAAATAATAAATAAATAAATAAATAAAAATTAGTGGCCTAGAGCGAAAGACTGATAGGGAGCCGATATCATCTCTGAGTCTTTTAATTTCTTCTGTAAAAGCCCAAATTCAACCCTAACCACCGTTGCATTTGATCACCATAACCAAAACCATATCCATCTTCTTCCTTCTTCCTTCTTCTAAACAAACCAAAAAATCCTAATCTCTGTCGCCATCACCATCAATAAAAAAACTAAGTAGATTTGATGGCACCTAACCCTCACCTTCTTCTCTCTTTAGCAGCCACTCTCTCATCTCCTCTCTAGTTTTGATATTTGGGTACAAATAAATGCAATTTCCAGTTGGAGTTTATGTTCTCATTAGCTTAGAAAGTCGAACACTACTGATAGGATTTTGAAGTCGTGCAAAACAATGTTTGGATCGTAAGTATATAAAATCTGATATTTCTTGTCCTTTTTTTTTTATCCAATTTTTAATTTGCTATAAATTTCATATTTTGTTGTATGTGTTATTGAAATTGGAATTATATGATAATTGATTGTAACTGAAATTTGATTTGCGAATTGGTCCTTTGTTTTTTTATGATTATCCTTGATTTTTTGATTTTGTTTTTTTTTTTTACTTGGAAAAATAAATTTAAAGGATAGGAATTTCTTAGAAGGATTCCATTTTTTGTGCATATTTTAGGGTAAATGAAAAGGAAAAAGAAAAAAAAAAACTGAACCTTCTTCGGTTAATATTTCTTTCTATATATGCTAAAAACCAATTAAAAACTGTAATTTTTTAGATAATGGGGTATCATGTTGTTAATCATATTCCTATAAAATCACTAAGTTGATTTGAGTTGAGTTTAATTTCTGTTTACTTTTGGAGTGCTTTGTTGTTGTGCCTTGTAGTAGAATTTCTTATATATAGCTGCTATTATGAAATTGCAATGTATGTTTTAGGAAAATGGCTTTGTTGTCCTTGATATGCATCCCATATATGGCATGTCACTAATGTTAGTGGATCTGTGCTTCATTTTATCTTGATAAAATGCATCTTTAATATCCATGAATAAAAGAAAGTCTCTAGAAGTAATCATGCATGCGTATGATATATCCAAGATAAACCATTTGCTGGTTCTTTCTCATTGCATTAGTTGAGAGTCTTTTGCTAGTTCTTTCTCATTGCATTAGTTGAGAGTCTTGAGACTTTGTTAGTGCCATTAGAGGTAATATGCTATATTTTTTGTCTTGTTATTGCCATTGACGATTGTATGTTATGCTTTTGTCTTACATTTCATTTGGGGTGTATCTATAGTTACTTTTATGAGAGATTTTAAATATGATACCTTGTTTTTTCTTTCTTTTTAAGAAAAACTATAGGAATATTAGGTGCTAGGGATGTATGGTCTGGGTTTGGTTTTATTAACAATTTGAGTGGTGATTTTTCTTTCTTTTAGGTTTGAAAGACGGAAGGGGGAAGAGAGAAGGAGAGGGGAGGGGGGGAATTTAGATGGGTAAGAGGTCGGCCAGAGAGACAAAGAATGATGGGGCTTCCTTTTAATTGTATTAACATCAGCCTCTCAAGTTCTTTTGTTTTTAGTTTTCTGCAAATTTTATTGTTGTTATAGTTCCATGATAATTGATTTTTAGATTAACAAATTGAGATTTGATTCATGATTTTTTTTTATTGATGAGTTGTAAAACTTTATTTTATCTTGGTCATGTTTTTAAATTTTGGTTTTTGTTTAAGTTTTACATTGGAAAGATAAGTTCAAAGCATAGAAATTCCCTAGAAGGATTCCATTATTTATGCATATTTTAGGGTAAATGAAAAATGAAGGAAGAAAAAGAAAAAAAAAATTTAATTTCTCGAATTAATAATTTTTCCTACATATCACAATGCAGATATAACAAAAACCAATTAAAATTTGCGTTTTTCTTAATAAATTGTTGGTTCTTCAAGATGGCTTTTCAGATTCTTAATATGTTATTATAATTTAGAAGTTAGTTTGCTAAGTTTGTCTTTTTATATAAGATCAACAATTAAATGTTTTTGCATATTGCAAATTGTTTTAGAATTCAAGGTTCACTATTATCTGAAGAAACTCGAGGAGGAGAACATGGAAGCTCTCTTGCAGCTCCTGTAATTTTTCTTATTGTTGCCCTTTTCCACTTGTTGTCTAGGTGGCTCGAACACTTAAGGAAGGTATGTCATTTTAATATCATTACCTCAAATCTTTGAATTGGTATTTTCAATATTCGAATTGGTATTTTCAATATTATGTACAATTTAATGGTTGATTTATGCTTAAATTACTAGATTTATACCTTACAGTCACAACTATAAGGATCTTGACATTAATATGATAAGATTTTTTTTGTGGAGTGTAATTAAAAATTATTAGTTTTACCGTTAACAAGCAAGAAATGAAATCCTCTGCATTATTTGAATAAGATCATAGGAATATGTGTTTATATAGCTAATTTTTGTTATATATATTTTGTTGCAATTAAGTATTGTATCCATTGGAATCAATAAAATATGGAGAGATAAAATTCAAAGAGAATTGTATATTTTTTAATCGCGATATGATATAGGGGAGATATAAAGAATGCCTTTCATATCGATTTCAATCAGATCTAACTGAAGGTTACAGTCAACAGAATTTCCTACCCAAACTTGATTGCTAAGTAATTGGATTTGGACTCTTACTCCTTGTTCGGTACAAATAAATTTGTAATATAGAATTCACCTATAAATACTAGAATTTTGGTTTAGCTATTTTGAATTCCCTAAAATTGAATTCATGAAGAGTGAGATGAATATTTTCATTTTTTTTTTTCAATGCATGGAAGTACGAAATTTTCAAATGAATTCCACAAAATTTTTGTAGAATCCTTTTATACCAAACAAACCCCTAAACAATATTGATATTTTAACTGGTAATTTACCTCATAATAATTCCATTCCTTGAAAATAATTTTGGATTGATTTTAGCCTTCAAACCCTTTATTTCCCTAATTTTTTTGTCTTATTTAAGATATTTTATTTCTAAAGGAAATTGTTCTTTATTTTTAGAAAGCATCTAAGAGTGATTCAGATGTTCAGCTACGTGCCGAAATAAAACAGCTCTTGAAAGAGGCGACCACCTATTCACAGTGAGTAATCGTGTATCCATTATGTGCATCATGTAGCAGTTTGACTAATTAGCTCTGATGTAAATCCCTTTTAGGTTATGATATTTCTTCTGCCAATTGCCAATAGCCTTAGAAATTGTTAGAAATTTTGTTTTAATGCTAGGTAGTTTTGTGCTTCTGTCAGCATTGAATACCAAATAGTTCTTGTGGTTTAATGCAGAATCAAGCATGCACACGATTGAGTTCCAACTATTTAGTATTGTGAATTTTTATTTGTTGAAGTGAGTCACTACATCGTAGGAAAATGTTGTGTTTATTGATGTGACTTCTACTTCTTCATAGGCCATCGACATTTGCTCATGCTGCGAAACTTAGGAGGTTGGCAGCTGCAAAGGAGAAGGAACTTGCAAATCGTAAGGCTATTTGTAGTTGTCGTCATATATTTTCCATTAGAGATATGTTGAAATATATAACGCATAAGTTTATATAATCATTATTTCTCAAGCCATCTACCTACGAGTTCTCTACATCCAGGGAAAAATTAAAGATAGATTGGGAGAATTATTCGTGTTTATGCTTTATCTTGTATCTTTCTTCATCTTCTTGTAATGTGCATGTTGCTAGTCCATGGCAATTGCTTGATATATTATTGATTAGGTGGTGTTGTATTTTGATATTGTCATACTAATGTTGCACTAGAACCTTTTTTTGAATTTTCTTACCAACTATTCTTCTTTTCTCTAACTAATGTTGTCAAGTTTGAAACATAATTTTTCAAAATTCTGTTGTTACGTAATAAATTTTCCTATATATTTGGATTTAATGAACATTTTGTTATGGTCCCTTGCATCGAGAAATCAAGACAGAAAACTTATAATTTTGGGTAAAAAACCAATAATTTTGGGTTATATCTCCTTTGGCAACTTTATTTATTTGTTGTGTCTTTGTTGTTTACTTTTTCACATTTTCTTATTTTTTTCTTGGTTATAATGTTTGTATTTATTTGTTCCCATGAATATAAGTGTGAAAGAGAAAGAGAGGTTCATGTCCTACAGAGGTTTAGTAGGAGAGATTCATGTTCTATAAAGGTTTCTTAATTTTTTGTGCCTTGGTTGTATTAAATATTTGCATTCTTTTAAACTTTTCAGTTTAAACTTTGTATCATCCCATATGAATAGAAGCATTTAACTTATTTGCCATCCAGGTCAAGAAATGCGCAACAAGAAGATGAAGCTGTCTTATGATTTGTACCTCAAAATAATCTTTATCTTAAAGGTTGTAATTAGTATATTGGAGTTGTGTACTATTTTGTTCTTTTTTTCCAATGAGACTTGAATGAATTAATTTGGTATACAGATTATCACATACTTCTTGTTGATTTGTTGGTTTTGGAAGACTTCTGTTGCTGCAATATCTCATAATTTGGTGCAGCCTTTTGGTAATGCATCGCATTTACTAATCTCTGCATTATATTGTGTTTTATAACTAATACTCTTTTTTGCTCTTCTAGGTAATCTATTTTTGATGTTTACTTCCCTTTTTAGTTTAATTGATAAGATAATAGGGAGAAATGGATAAGTACAATAAGAAAGATAATACAATAAGTGGGTAACACGAGTGGAGTTTTCATTAATAAAGGAATTATAGACAATGTTGCCAGTAATATTTATAATTATGTTGATTAAATCTATTTGACTATTTTCAGGAAAGCTGCTATCTTGGGGTGTTGGATGTCATTTAAATGATAGTGTACTGGTAATTGTTTTGAATCTTGTTTGTTTTACTTGTATCTCTTTTTTAATTCATATTCTATAGAAATTCCTTTACTTAGGGAAGAGTCTCTGGACAACAATTGAGGGATCCTTGCAAATCAGTCTGCCTTTTAAATTCTCATCTGCATCATGTTAGGGTTGACTTGGCCCTAACAGATTTGTACTAGGAATTCTAGGGTTTCAAGAGATCGATAAGAAGATAAGAGAGCTTGGAGGAAGAATCGGAAAAAAACAGAGAGAAAATAGCAGTAGACAGAAAATAGAGAGAGAGAGAGAGAGTTCCAGAGAAAAGAACGAGTGATTTTTTTTATTAAAATTGAGCTGCCTCCCAATTGAGACTGATTCCCCTTTTTATGTACTTTTAGGGTCAGTTATTTGATTACATTATAGAAGCTGTCACAGTCCAGCTATATAACAACTATTAACTAATCCCTATTTCTCAGGATAATCCCTTAACCAATTCAGTTAGGATTTAATCTCCTATACTTCTTCCTATGATATGTAACACATCACTTGACAATAACTAGGCATATAAAAAAGCCCTCCTAGGCCCAGCAAAAACATGTACAAAGATTTGACATATCCTTGGGTAACCATAGAGAAACTCAACTTAATTAAACTTTAGTCCCAAATTAATTGGGGTTGGGTATATGGATTTTTCTTTTCCATCTCAAACGTTCATGGGTCAAGTCTCTAGAAAAATCTAGAGCAACTAAGTCATCCTTAATCATTTTCCCCCAAGTTAGTTTAGATTTACCTCTACTTTTCTTGCTAACATCTAGCTTAATATGATATACTCTTCTAATCAGTGCATTGCTAGGCTTACGACTCACATGTCCAAATTATCTCAACCTATTTTCTCTAAATTTATCTTCAATTCTAGTTACTCCAACTTTTTCTCTAATATATTCATTTCGAATACACTCCATTCTAGTATGTTCACACATCCATCTCAACATTTTTCATTTCAACAACACACATCTTAGAGATATGTTGCTCTTTCATTGCCCAACACTCGATACCATAAATCATAGCAGGTTTTATTGTTGTACGATAGAACTTGCCGTTCAATTTGAGTGAAATTTTACGGTCGCATAGAACTTCCGTGGCTAGCCTCCATTTCAACTACTCAGTTTTTATCCTATGGTTAACATTCTTATCACACCCTTCATCTCTTTGGAGAATTGAACCTAGATATTTAAAATGAGCGTTTTGGGATAATGTTAGTCCATCCAAGCTAACTTTCTCATTATCCTCGCTTCGACTTTCACTAAACTTGCAATGCATGTATTCCTTAATTTTGGCTTAATGCGGAACCTTGATGTAACCCAACTGATATAGGAAAGTCTCTTGAGTCTTCTTCAACTGTGCGCACACTAGTCATTGCTCCATCATACACGTCCTTCAAAACTTGTATCTACCTAATTGATATCCCCTTAAGTTCTAACACCCATCGCTAAACTTTTCTTTGAACTCTGCTACAAGTCTTATCCAAGTCAATGAAAACCATATGCAAGTTTTTCTTCACACATCTATATTTCTTCATCAGGTTTCTAATGAGAAAGATTGCTTCAATTGTTGATCGATTTCGATTTGGCATGAACCTAAATTAGTTGACAGAGATAGATGTAATACCACGTAAGCGATGTTTTATAATTCTTTCCTACAACTTTAAAGTATGACTCATATGTTTAATTTCCCTGTAATTTGAACAACTTTGAATGTCTCATTGTTTTTAAAAATGGGTACAAAAAAAACTCTTCCATTCATCTGGCATTTTCTTTAAAGTTAGGATTTTGTTAAACAATCTAGTCAATCAAGCTACTCCTACATTATCCAAAAACTTCCATTCTTCAATAGGAATTCCATCGGAGCCACATGCTTTCCTAATTTTCATCCTCTTTAAAGTCTCCTTAATCTTTGAAAATTTAATCATTTTAGTGAATGTCACATTCTTCTCTATAGTCATGTGGTTTATGTCGATTATGTTACCACCTTGGCCATCATTGAAAAGTTCATCAAAGTAACTAATCCACCTTTCTTTAATGTCCTTATCTTTCACCATAACTTTTCCTTCTTTATCCTTGATACAACTTACCTTATTGAAATCTCAACATTTTCTTTCTCTCATCCTTGCCAACCTATAGATATCCTTTTCACCCTCATTCATTCCAATTTTCTCATACATCTTCTCAAAGGCTCGAGCTCTTGCTTGGCTAACTTTTTTTTTCCTCGTTTTTTGCTTTTTTGTATTGCTCATAAGCCTCTCCATTATCACATTTTGGTAATCTCTTGTGCTATTCCCTTTTAGTCTTCACTGTCTTTTGTGTTTCCTCGCTCCACCACCACCTCTCCTTTGAGGGTGGGTCATGTCTTTTAAATTCTCCCAAAACTTTTATACCTATTTCCCTATTCTTTGAAGTCATGTCTATCCACATAGTATTAGCATCCATGTCCAATTTCTATGCTTTCTCCTTGAGGAGTTCATTCTTAAAATCACTTGTTTCACTGTTTTTAGTTCCTACCGCTTTATTCTAGATGTCATACTACTCCTATACTTCCTTGTCCTTCTCGTGATTTTGACATCAAGAACTACCAATATATTCACTTGTTAAAGTCTCTCTCAGGATTACTTTGCAATCCTTACATAGGGTATGATTTGTCTTTCTTGTGAGAAAAAAGTTAATTTGACTTTTATTTTGCCCACTTTTAAAAGTTATTAGATGTGATTCCTGTTTTATAAAATGAATATTTGCTATTATTAGGTTATAAGCCATAGCAAAATCAATGATACTAATCCCCTTCTCATTTCTCGTATTGTAGCCAAAACCTCCATACTTCTTATCATAGCCCTGCCGATCAACTCCTATATGTCCGTTTAAATCTCCACCTAAAAATATTCTTTTCATTTGGTATACTTTGCATAAGGTCGTCCATATCCTTCAAAAACTTTTGTTTGCTTATGTCATCTAATTCAATTTGTGGAGCATATGCACTAATTATATTCATCACTTCTCCTTCAACCACTACCTTAATAAGGATAATTCTATTTTCTAATCTTCTCACTGCTACCACTGAATCTTAAGTATCTTATTTAGAATGATACCCACACCATTCTTGTTTCTATCCTTCTCTGTATACCACAATTTGTAGCCTGAATTACTCACTTTTTTTACTTTTTTCTATTACCCATTTCGTCTCTTGGTTGCAAGCCACGTTAACTTTTCTCCGCTCTATAGTGTCGATAAGTTTCATTAACTTGCTTGTAAGAGATCCAATATTCTAATTCCCAACTCTAATTCTCTTTTCAACCTGCTTTTTTCTGTCTTCTATTCTAGAAGTTCGTCTATAAACTGATCTATGGAATAATTTCTTTACCCATACCCGTCCATGATGTGAGAACCTTTGCTTACTTAGCGCCACATACGGGCACTGAAATGGCACATCGCATTCGGGGAACACTCTACAGTCTTGCTTATTTCTCATTACACTCGAGCTTTAATGTAGCGTCGTTAGTAGAGAATGCCCCAACGTTTATATCATTTGAATCCATAATCATGAAATGTGCCAAAATTTTACGCTGGCTGTCACCTACCGCAACCCTTCTCCTTTATCCGGATTTGAGATTGGCTAAATACAAAAAACTCATGCTTAGGCGGAGTTTAAATGAGAGGGGTGTAACACGAAGACTTTCCAATGAAACTACATAGAAAATATAAACTAAAATTCTTGTTGTTAATAACCATATAGTGACCCATGCTGTAAAATATAGAACATACAGTAGAACAATGAAACTACATAGAAGATTTCCAAAGAGGGCTTAGCTTAGCTGAGCTCAGCCAATGTAAATTGTAGTTTAAAAGATTGTCCAAGTAAACAGCACAAAATTTCAGTTAAAATGTACTTTGCTTTACTCCATGTTTACTTGGGAGTAATGTTTAATTTGTAAGAGTTTTGATCTGCAATTATTCTTCTTTCCCTTCGATTATATGGTAATCATAGCATCAAATTATAAAGAAGATTGAGATTTTTCTAGCCTATGGCATCAGCTATATACAATGGGAATGTGAAAACAACAATAGTTCCACATGAAGGTCCTTGTATGGAATGGAAGAAGGATTGATAAAGTTTAGAAGCAGAGAGAGGCCAAAGATTATATAGGAGTGCAAGAGGCAGATTTGATTGGCTTGGTTGATGGCTAAGGTCACTTGTAGTTCCTTTAAGGTAATGCAAGTGGAAAGAGTGGGGGCGCTTTTTCTTTTGGGAGAGGGGACAAGGGTTTACAAAGCCCCAACTAAGATAAGCATCAATGAATGCTGGGGTTTACATAATCATTTTGACTTTTGCATATTACTTGAAGACTAAATGAGTTCAAATTTTAATTATTATTATTATTTTTTATGTTGTTTTAATGTTACAGGTTGGAATTATACCATGGTTGATATTATCTACAAAGGTTAGCAAATTTGTTTGTCAAATCTTCTAGAAGACTTAAGGATTGTTGATAATTTGCATATCTGTGCCAAAAAATAGAAAAAGAAAGAGTATTCAAATTGAGAGAAGGCTCAGGACTTTTCCCAGCTCTTGAGCATTTTTAATTTTATTTTTTTGTACGAATGTCTTGAACATTTGTTAATGAGTAGGAATTCAACCTGTAACACTTTGTCCGTGCTTGTGGAGAGCATAGAGAGAGACAGGAGAACGATGTGTTGCAAATGGCTTATTATTTGTTTCTAAGAAGACAGTTTCTATGATCTACTGAACGGATTATTCATTAAAGTAATTTCTTTTATTTATTTATTTATTTTGTCTCTTGTAGTTGTGAGTTTCCCCTAAAAAAACATGTAGCTTAAAGGCTTGCAAGTTTGCTTAATTTTTGAAAAGAGTTTCCTCTTATGTAGCTTAAAAGATTTACGGATTGCTGAATAATATTAGTGGGTTTTTTTTTTCCCAAAACCTAAAATAGTTCTATGTTTTTGGTTTTCAGATTTTAGAAAATAATTTTAGAATATACTAGGTCCTCACAGTAACCCAACAACCATCTATAAATGAAAAATAAAAAGAAGAGATAGCCATCATCGTTGTACTAACTATGCCTACAACACTACAAGAAATCACTACGGCTTAAAAGATTAACCAGATTATGGGTCATCAAAATAGATATAATTAATTTAATAAAAGAATTTGCCAATTTTTTCATCTTTTCATTAAATTAAGACATTTAATTTTATTAGAAATTAGGTATTGTTATTTCTCTTAAATGATGGGAAGAGAGATGTACAGATTGATATCAAAAATGGAAAATGAAAAAAGCGACAAGTAGACTTCCTACGCTGATGTGTGATAGTGAGAGAGTCCTGATAAGTTTTTCTTTGTGAAGTTTCAATTTGTTTTTTAAATTTTTGTAGAGCATTTGGGTTTTGATTTTGCCTCTGAAATACATATGGGTTTTGACTGTATTTTCAATTTAATTAGTGTCATAAACATTTTTTATTTTCTATTTTTTCTATTTTTCTGGTTTTTTAATACTGTTCTTGTTTATTTTTTCTTATTTCTACTTAGTTTGCTGTGTTCATCAGTTTGTGGGTGCCGATTTCTATGTTTATCCGTACTGTTGGTCTGTTCGCAGTTAAGCAATCGATTATTTCTTGTTTGATTTCTGGGTTTATGAATTTTGTTTGATTTCTGGGTTTCTTGTTTGATTTGAAGTGGTGGCTGTGTTATTTTAGACATTGTTGGTTGCTTGAAAATAAATTTTGAATAAAATTAGTTTCATTGAAATTACTTTTAATTAATTAATAGAATTATAAATAAAGTAATTGATTATTACGAGTTAATTAGAATAAATTTAATTAATTAATTTGTTATTATGTATGTGTTTTAAGTTGTTGAATTTTTTATACTTACTCTGGGTTTTATTCAATAAAAAAATTGTTAAAAATTAAATTGTGAAATAAAAAATAAAATTTCTGAATAAAATTAGAATTTAAAAAAGATATTAAATTATATTAAAAATAATAATTCCAAATAAAAATGAGTATGAATTTTACTAAAATTGTAGAAATAGAAAATAAAGAAATTAAAAATAATAAATTGAGTATAAACGTATTACAATTAATAGTTATAATTATAGATAAAGGAAAAAATTTCTTATACGTCAACAATAACCTAAAGCCAGCTGCGCAGACTTAATTGGTAACAGTATCGGATGATGTGTAAATTTTAAACTGTCATACACTAATTATAATTCATCAAATTATAATTATATTCATAATTATAATTATAATCATAATTCTATGTGATCCATTGAATTTCTAATCCCATCTAATATTTATAAGTAATATGCAACTCGAATTATAATGAGCAGAAATAAGCACATGTCAGAATGCTCAATTAATATACATAATGCATAAGAGTGAAAACTCTTGTTTGCCTCTGATTTTGGTCTCTTATCGCAAAGTTGGAGCCCTGACCTTGACACTATCCCCTAAAACCTCGGCCTTGCTGACCATTAAATCATCCACTCGACACAGAAAAATCTGAGATGTGCATAGGCTGAGCCACACTGGCCATAAAAACCTGAGTACACACACGCTGTCCTCCAGATATAGGGTATTCTCTAGCAAAATGACTAGGCTAATGACAATTATAACAAACCGCAAAACCAACTAAACACTTTCCCTAGTGGGCTCTACCACACTTCTAGTAGGTAGTTGTGCTAGAATTGGACCCTGCACCATTATAATTAGAACCTCTGCTACCATTATAGTACATGCTACTATGCCTTTGTCCTCCTTTACCTTTATTCCTTTGAGAACCCTGTTGCCCTGTAGAGTAGGTGCCTATAGCGAAGATAACACTAACACCCAAAAAACTCTACCCTTTGTACTTACTCTCTCCCTTGAGTTTCTTCTTCTTTGCAATCCCAATGAACTCTATTTGTCAAACAGAGTCTACCACTTCATAAAAACTCACGCCCTACACTTCGCGAGCATAGAAGTGGTATAGGGGTCACCCACCCATTGATGTACCTAAGTTCTTCATACTATAGTCATGTTGCCCCGATTTAGATTCTCAAACTCCATAATCTTTCTCTCCACAAACTCCGGTGGAACAAATATAACTATGAACTTACTTTGAAACTCATCCTAAGTCATCGTTCGATATTGATTACCCATGAAATCCTCAAACCAGGTCTGAGCAATACCTATTAATCTACGGCTGGTGAAGTATATAGCTTTGTGGTCAGGGCAGTCCAAATCTTGACAAATTAGACGAACGGTGTCCAAGAATTGGTGAACCTCATCCTCATGTCAAAATTAGGGGGACCTTGTTTCGTGATCTCTTAAAAAGAGTCAATCACTAAGCTCTTAAGGTCTTTGCTAGAGAAGTACGATTCAAAGGTGAATGCTATTGAAGAATCTAAGAATTTGGGTTCTTTGACTCTTGAAGAATTGGTTAGGAATCTCATCACTTATGAGATAAAGAATAACAATAGGCTAGAGACAAGAGAAAAAGGAGAAAGAAAACACTTCAGAAAAAAATAAGCCCATTGCTATAAAGGCTTCAATTAAGGAAAAAAAGAATCCTTAAGTGAAGATTATGAGCAAGGGATGCTATTTCTTGCTAGAAGGTTTAGAAAGTTCAAGAAGTTTATCTCCAAAGACAAACACAAGAGGAAAAGCTTCGATGGAAATAAGGGAAAGTAAGTAGAAGAATACAAAGCTAATGTGACTTGCTATGAATGCAAGAAATAGGTCACATAAGGCAATAATGCCCTCTTTTCAAACATAAAAAGAAGGATATGAAAGAAAGAGGATACACAAAGAAGAACAAGGCATAAGCATCTTAGAGTAGAAGTGATACTCAAAATGATGAGAAATCATCGGTGGATGATGAGGATGAAATAGTCAACATATGCTTCATGGCACAAGAGGATGAGCCGGATGAAAATGAGGTAAATTTTAGATCTTATACTTTGATGAATTACAAGACGCATTTAATAATTAATGGAGAATTTTATAAACACTACATAGGAGAACATAGTTTTGAAAAGAAATTTACGTAATTTGAAAAATGAGCATGCACAACTTTTACAAGAATAAAAAATGTTTTTAATCGTTGCCCAAATTGCAGAGATTTTTTACCTTAGAAATAAGGCAAGGTAAATATACCGAAAAAGTGGAATGCTTCACTTATTTAGGAAGAATTAACTGGTGATGTGTTTGCTGCCAAGTTTTGCAAAGCCACTCACCTTAATGATGCTGTAATTAGAGTCTTTCATAATTTCTTCACTTACTTTGTGTATGCAAAGGGCGATAGTAATCCTAAATTAAGTAAACATGAGTTATCTGCATTAGAGTACTTGAAAAAGGAATGAAAACTTCAATGCTCAAAATTCTTTATTGATGCTTTCAAGGAAAACTCAATGAAGACTAAGGCAAAATTAGTTATGGGCATATATGTCACCGTCATTGCTAATTGTATTAAATGCTTCACTATGAAAGATGAAGACTATAAGGTGAGATGACTCCAAAAGATCACCTTGGCATGAATACTTTTAAGTTCCTTTGGGACCTAAAATTGAAATTAGAATTAAAGGGCCAAATTATAATTCTAATGTTTGGAAGCCCACTTAGAATTAGAATTAAAATTCTATCCATAGTTTCACAAAATTGTAATATAGTTAGAAAAATATTTTTTTTATAATTCATAACCTAACCATTTAAAATTATAATTCTACCACCACTACCATTGCATCCTCCACCGCCAGTGACCCTACCACCACCACCGCCGCCCCATCACCATAACTACCGATAGTGCCTTACCACCACCACCATTGCTGGTGGTAGCGCCCACCACTACTACTAATTTTTAAGGATTTTTAATTTCTAATTATGTTATCCAAATATTGGAATTATAATTTCAATACAATTCTAATATTATTAGAATTAGATTTCTGAACTCCAATTCCAATTTTGTGTCCCAAATGGACCTTTAGGGAATTGGAGATTGTAATCCAAGATGCTAAGATAAAAAAATGGAGGACTACTCCAAAAGATTTGAAGAAAGGAAGCTTCCACATATTAATGTAATTAATGATGAGGATGATCTTGATACTCACATAGGCTATGTGGATGAAGAGCAAGGTAAGCAATGCATTGAGCAAGTGGGTGATCAGGCTACTGACCAAGCATCAAGGGAGCCTACCTTGCACCCAAAAAAAAAAAAGATGTGCATCGAAATCTTCGTCATAGCCTATTGCCATTGATATTTCTTCCAGCTTCTTTCTTCACCAAGTGTTTGACAATCTCTCTCTTATTCAAGGTAAGTTTAGGTCGAGATTTGATACGTTAGAGAAGAAAGAGGATGAGTAACATGATTTTTTGGCAAAAAGATTAGATGTTTTAAAGACCAATCAAAGGACCACTTCATGAGTTGGTTCATCTCATTAAAAGATATTTTTCTATTGGAACTCTGGTAGATATCTTCACCGATCCTCCACCACCTCCTACTTAAGACTGAACTACCAACCAAAATATTCCACATGCTTAGTTGCTTCATTTCATTTATTGTTTCTTATGTTTATGCTCTCATTTGGTACATTTGGTTTGGTGCTTTTACAATTTATTGAATGTTAGTACATTTTTAGCTTTGTGTGAATTGTTGGCCATTTCTTAGCCCTTATGGTTTTTATATATACTTCTTTGGTCCTTATTCTAGTTTTTTTAAAGATTATTGATTCATTTGGATGCTTATAGGTTGCTTCTTTTACATATTAGATGTTTACTTTATTATTACTCCTCTCCCTTTTTTATTATGATAAAAAGAGGGAGAATTTATGAATACTATTTAAGGGAAGTTTCAAATTGAGGGGAGCTTACACTTGAATCAATTATGTATACATCTGTGTATATACTCGTTGACAGTTGTAAATTATGTGTGCGTGCATATATATATATATATGAAAATTAGTTTTAGTTTTTTCATTATTAAAAAGGGAAATATTGTTATCTACTTATATGTTTTAATGATACCAAAACTTGATTTTATTATTTAACACACTTAACATTCATTGTCAAGTTGTTGTTTTTACTGATATGCAGGAATTAGATGGATCAATAGATTTATGCTTGTTTTGATGGAAATGAATTTGGTAATTGTTATTAATCCTATTGTTTTAAAATTATTTCCGCTATGCTTGTGATTGACCGCCACCAGTATACTTAGGCATTAGTTGAAGGATTGAGAAATAAAAATTAATGCTGAAATTAGAACAAGGAGCATAAAAGTTATGAATTTTTAGAGTTATATTAACTCTCTATGAGTGCAAAATTAGTTTTAGAGATTTTCTTGAATATGATATTTTGCTAAATTCAAAAGATAAGTTGATTAGGAGTTTCAATTAATTTCTTAAATTAATTACATTCCTTTAATAATTATCAATTTTTACCATTAAAGGGCATAAAGATAATTAGGTGAAGTTGAATTCCTTAGATTTTCAATTCATATTTAATCTAAGAGTAAAAAAATAATTTGAGAATCAGTTCCTTTTAATTTTTTGAATTTAATTGCATTCAAATTCTTGGATTACAGTGCTCAGAATTTATTTTAGTTTTAGAGTTAGTTGGCATAAATATGATATCAAGCTTAAGATAATTGCGCCTAGGTATATTTCCTCAACTTTGTAAGAGATTGATTTTAGAATGAACTTATTGTTATCTATGATACAATTCGTACACTTGCTAGTATTTAAAACTTATAAAATTTTAAGGCTAAATTTTTGCACAAGAAGTTTTTGACAGAGAGTTGAAATGACGTGTTAATTTATCTTATTATCTTATTATATACCAATTGTGTTTTCCTTGATAATATTTAATTTTTTTAGTTATAAAATAATATTTTATTATTGTGTTTTGTGTTTTGTGATTTTTTTTTTGTGTGTGTATTTTTGATGTTAATTTTTTTATGTGCCTCGACCACAACCATTAGTCTCAAATCTTCTATTTATTTGACCACGTCCACCATGATTGTCATGTCTACCACGGCAGCCTTGAATATTGTAACCACCTCTATATCTGCCATGGTTTCCTCTACCGTGTCCAACAATATTATTGGCTTGATTATCATCAAAAGATAACTTGCTTTGCAAAGCTTGCTCCAATTTGCTCGAACCTTCATCCTGGTTCATTCTTTGCGCATGAGTTTAAAGAGAACCCATAAGCTCATCAAGAGTAATTTGTTATAAATCTTTTGATTCTTCAGTTGCTGTCACAACATAATAAATTTTCTCACCAGGGACCATAGGAGCTTTTCCATCACTCTGGCCTCGTCCAAAGTTTCTCCATTTCTTTGCATATCGTTAACCACCATGGTGGCAGGTGACATAATCAGCAATATTTTTTGAGTTTTACATTTTCAATGTCTCAAATTCAGCTCTGAGTGTTTGGAGTAAACTTTTTTAGCTTTCTCTACTCCTTGATAGGTTCTCTGCAGAATTTCCCATGTCTCCTTTGATGACATTGCATCTGATATTTTTTCAAAGGTTGATTCATCAACACTTTGAAAAACTAAGAAAAGAGCCTTCCTATCCTTCTTCGTGATTCTTTGAGCACCTTTTTCTAGGTGTCTATCCAAGCTGTTTCAGTAGTTGTATCTGCGGGCTCTATATATCCAGCATCGAGGATATACCATATATCTTGCGAACCGAGTAGAACTTTCATCTGAACGCTCCAATTTTCATAATTGGTTTTTGGTAATTTTGAAATTTGTGGTTGAATCATCTCCATCATTTTTGATGATAATATTGAACCAGTTTCTGATACCACTTATTGGAAGTGTAAATTAATTTTTATGTTTTGTTTATTAATAAAACACACGAATACAAAATTAAGAGTTGTTGCACTTTTCCTTTTTA
This sequence comes from Aleurites moluccanus, assembly GCA_948193065.1. NCBI lineage: Eukaryota > Viridiplantae > Streptophyta > Magnoliopsida > Malpighiales > Euphorbiaceae > Aleurites > Aleurites moluccanus. Next base: position 18,319 of record CANXYC010037527.1, read on the forward strand.
CGCTGCTATATGTTTTTCTTGAACAATTATGATACAAACATACAAATATTTTGGTTCTCTGCTACTGATATCTCTCATAAGCTACAGCTTATTCATTTCCTAATAACAATGACTAACAGTATAGAAAGAGGCGGTGGAATTTGCCTAAATTGTATGGTGGTGAAGACAATTAATTACCAACCTATATTCTAAATGACGCTTTCATTTTATAGCTTGCAAAATTTCCATTATTGATTATCCATAAACCACGTCTTAGCTTAGTGGATTTCTCCATAACAATTCTTAGCTATTAAGAATAGCCTCCAAATTCGTCCAATAGCTTTTAAGTCTTCATGGTTAAGAATACGAGGGGTTGATTTTCTAACATGACATACTTGACAATCGAAATTACAAGAATTTTATGTAAACAAGTAAGGATAAGATTGTTGAAAATCTAATAAAACTCTTGATCCAAGATGAGCCAACTAAGAATGTCGAACTGTTGATGAGACTTTAGACGCTGTAAGAACAACCGATGAGACGCTTGACTTAGTAGAACGTGAAAGAGGGTGCAAAGTGACCGGGTACAAGGAACCTTGACTATTGCAACAATTGACGACTTTCTTGTGGAGCAGATCCCTCATAGAAAACCTATGACAATCAAAATCAATAGAACAAAAATTATCACGAGTAAAAGATGAACATAGATTAAATTTTTTATAAGATGAGGAACAACTAAAATATTTTTTAAAAGAAATTTAGAAGTTGAAAAAGAAAGGATCTTTCTACCTATATAAGTTGTTGGCAACTGATTGCCATTTCCAACCTGGACCACGTCATTATCTTTATATGGTATAAAAAAAATCAAGATTAGCAAGAGTATTAATCATATGATGGCTGGCACTTGTGTCCATATACCAAACTGCTGGTGTGGGTTGTGGTTCATGAATGATGGTACCAACATAGGGGGCACTAGCAATAGAAGAAGCAAAAGACTGACGAGGATAATTTTTCACTGTGATGAAAATCCTCACATAGTTGACATTGTAGGCGTCTCTACAAGAATGGATGGATATCAAACCATGAAGAAAGATTTGAAAAAGGACCTTGATAAGAATTGGAGAAACCACGAGAATAATATTGGCCTCTATTTTATTTATTTATTTATTTTTGATGTGGAGAGTGTTCGCTTCAAGTTTTTGGACTGCTTAGATAAGAAGAAAAAGAAGCAGAAGTCTTAAATAGTTTATGGGTCAGTTGGATCGAGACCTGTTTAGCCTTCTGAAAGAAGCAGTTTATTTTGGGTATTTATCGGCCATAATCCAATGAAAAACGGCCCAATGAATTAAACTCATAACAAAAGCGATGACCAACAGCCTTTTTTGGTCAAATTTTAACATTTATACTTCCGTTTTGACAGTTTTATATTTTTTATCTATTTTTGACAGTTTTTGTTTCCTTATTTAATTTAGGTAGGAAAATTTATTGTTGCGTTTTTTTAAGGCAGTTATTATGTAATATTTTTATTTTCATTATGATGTAGATTTGGTGATTTATTTCCTTTTTGGAATAAATTACTAAATAAGTCTTATAGGATTTTTTTAAACTTATTCTCTATAAATAGTTTGTAAAACTCTAGGGTTTGAGAGTTTTTTGATTAATAAAATATTTAGTTCTCTATTTTTTAGTTTTACACTCTTATTTGAATGCTTATACACTGCATCATTTTTTGTAATAATATTGACCATGAAAAAATCCACGATCAAAATGGCCTTCCCTTGAATAATAGGAGCCATGACCATGTGTGACAACAAAAACATGAGCAGTATCTGTTTGAACGGATGGAATGATTTGATATAGAAGAGTTTCAAGAGCTAAAAGGAATGCACGTAACTCTAGATAAGAGGGCAATGATTTTTGAGCAACTATGATAATGACAACATCAAAATATTCATTGGGAAGACCTGTTAAAACTTGAAGAATAAAATCTGTCTCAAGAATTGGATGTACAATTGAAAGAGAGAATTTGGAATAGAGTTTAAAGAATGAAGATAAGGAGCCATGGTTTTTGCATGTCACGACCTATCTCAGAAGTCGTGACGGTCCTAGGATACGGGTGATGCATAAGCGATCAGTACCACGTAGAACCCCATAGACTATCTATATGGCATGCAACAAACAAATACAATTTAAATAAATATAAAAATGCTGAGGGAAATTTGACAGCATTTCTCCTAAAATAGGACTATGCCTAGAAATCAACACAACAAACAATACTTCAAATATCATTTTCACAATCAATCTCAACTACAGATCCTTCTGGATCTCCATCAACAACTCAATATATTTATAAAACATCCATCTCAACATCAATATATATAATCAACCAAAATATTAAATATAAACATCATTATCTATGCAGACTTATAACTATCTATATGATAAACACCTATACAGTACCATGGAAACTATTATATATATATTAATTACAAATTTCTTTAGTACTGGAAATTTACATGCAATAGACTTCCAAGGACGGAGAAAATATAGCCAATGGAAACACGAGCCTCACCGAAGACCTGAAAACAACAAACACTAAAGGAATGAGTATAAAAATACTCAGTGAGTTCATAAGCATAAGAATGCAGTAAATGCATTATGATAAATATTTGTACCATTATAATATATATA
>CANXYC010037595.1:0-12288 GCA_948193065.1 Aleurites moluccanus
TTGAGCTATTTACCCGAAATTGTCTTCAACCGGGTTTATTTTTCCATTTAATTCTCAAATAAATAAAATAAGACCATTTACATTCACTTTTATTCTTTCCTTTACTCAAATATACTGTTAAATTTATAAAACCTCAAAAAACTAAAAATTACCATTTGGTCCCCCATTCATCAAAAATTTCAAAATTTCCCGATTTAGTCCTAACTGACTTTAAACCAAGTCTATGCCTAAAATTAGGTCATATAACATGCATAAATATAAATTTAATGCATAAACATATCATATTAACATATTATAAAGAAAGAAAAAATTTTCCCCCTAAGGGTCCCTATAAGGGTCTAGGCTGAGGTGTTACAGATCCGTTCCTATAACCCATCAGTTTTAGGTACACACAGTTGTTTCCTACATTTCAATACTCCATCATCTACTGTGAACTCAAAAGCCTTAGCAGTTTGAACATCTTCTTTTAACTTTAGAAAATGAGGATCCTTATCCTGTGCGACTTTAATGTCATCAATTAATGTTGGCTTAACATAAAACTAGGCTATTAGAGCCTGGTTTCGATCCTGGTATCCAAATTCCAACTCAACTCCCATATCAATCAGTTCTTTGATCTCTCAGATTAATGGCCTTTCGGTATCAGTAATATAGGCTAGACTACCCATTGACTTCTAACTCAATGCATTTGCCACAACATTGGCTTTGCCTGGATGATATAATATCCCACAGTCATAATATTTTAACAATTCAACCCATCTTCGTTACTGCAGATTTACTTCTACTGCAGAATATATTGTAAGCTTTTATAATATGTGAAAATCTCACATTTAGCTCCATACAAGTAATGTTTCAGTGTAAAGACTACAACAATCATTTCCAGATCATGCGCCCCCATAGGTGTGAATATCTCTAGTGGAACTATTATTAATTGCCTTCCCATTTTCAATTTAGGTGCAAACATTGATGATACAAATGAATGAGTGGTACCCAAATCAAATAATACTTGTGTTATTTTCTTATGTATTAAGATCATACTTGTCACTGTATTGTCTGCTCTCTGGGCTTTTTGGTTATTCACTGCAAATACTAGACCCTGACCTCTCCCTGCAGGAGCCTGACTGCTACTTTGGACTTCTCCTCTACCTCTTCCTTTGTTTGAAACTTCTCTATTATCATTCTGATTCATACGAATTACTGGCTATGAAGCCACTGTAGTAATCTGCTGCTCGCTCCACATTGGGCAATTTTTAATAAAATGCCCCTATTGACCATACTTGAGATAGACACCAGTATGTCGTCTGCATTTCCCTCCGTGCCTCTTACCACAATAGTTTCTGTAGGCAAAGTATTTTAATACCAGGTGTGCTTAAAGTGTAAAATTCGTAGCGGAAGCTATTTAAAATTTTAACTAATAAGAACACCCTATAAGAATCTACTATTTTATGGCTAAATGTAACACCCTATAAATTTCTAACTCATATGCATGAATTAATTCTCAGTATGTGGTCCATTGGTCTTGAATTGATGGGACATAATTTTAGAGACAAAGTTAGAAAGCAAACTTGGCACTTTTCTTAATACTGATGGTGTCGGGAATACTGCCGAAAAATAAGCAGTCCGGTCAACAGAAAAATTTCTGAAATTGATCAGGGGGAAAAAGATGACTCTAATTTATGATTAATTTTGTTAAAAAGAAAGAAGTGAAAATCATTAAGGAACAATGAAAAAGTAAGTAATGGCATTTTGATAAATAAAGGGAAATTCAAGGTGAATAGTGGAAATGGGTTGGTCGGAGTTACAGAATAACTCTAGAACCATTTTTATAAATAAGGATAAATTAAAATAAGCCTATACACTTGCCACTTTGATATCTAAATCCTGACAGAATTGTCAGAATAAATTACAGAAGATTTAAGGACTAAAGTGTAAAGGATGAAACTTGAGGGATTTAGTTGTAATTTGCCATATGATTTTGTCTTATGCGGCCATCTTCTATTTCAGTTTCTTCTTCTCTATTTTTTCTTCCTCCATTGTCGAACCATTGCTTTCTTCTTCTCCATCTTCATCTTTTCTTATTCCTTATAGATTTCTTTAGGATTTTGATGGAAAAGTAGCAATTCAAGGTAGCTTTCTTCATTTCTACCATTAATTTAAAGTTTGGAGCTATGAATTTGGAGGACAAAGTCCATGTATATTTCAGCCATGATGATTCTTAGAGGTAAAGTTATTGTTTTATTTCATTTGATTAATGATTTAGTGATTATTTAGGTTCAATTGAATGGGTTTAGTGTTTAATTGCTTTAATTTATTCAAATTTGATGGAATTCCTAATTTGATGCTTGAAATTTTAGTTGTAAAGGATAGATTGTTGAATTAGTATTAGGAATTGTTAATTGATGCTAAAAATGATCAATTGGATATGAATGAACAACTAATTGATGGTTAATTTGATGTAGAATTGGAGATTGTGGAATTTGAGTTTTCAAAGTAAGCAATTTGGGGATTTTTGTGGAAATTGGTGGCAATTGTGTGTACATTGGCTAATTGGTTCAATTGGTGAGTTTAAATTGCATCAAATATCATGTTTGAATCATTAAATTAAGAATTGGAAAGCATTTGCAAAATTTCCCTCATGGCCGAACCCAATTTGCCCTAAAATGCCTTGGTTTTTGTTTGGTTTTTACTTGTTTTTCCTTGCCATTTTAAATCCTAATTTAGTGTTGTTTAATCTTGTTTCTTGATACCTTTGCTTTGTTGGACAATGTGTCTTGTTGTTGCATTGAATGTGCAAGCCAAAGTTGCACCAAAACCTAACCTATTGTCACGACCCGTTTCTGGATCGCAACGGTCCTAGGGCGCAGGAGATGTTGAGGTGACCGACACCCGTAGAACCCATTCACTCACCTCAATCTAATCTCATACAACGTAGTGGAAACATAACTTACCCAAAATTTGCAGCAGAAACCCCATTTACGAATCACATAACATAATATATCCATACACTCACATAACACTACACTATATATATATAACATAAGACGAATCGGGTCTTATGACTAGGACATTCCTTCCTAGTACAGGGTATCAATCAATCAATACAATGTGCACAAGGTCAACAACATGAACTCACTACCCTGTCGGAATGGCAGCTCTGTCAAATCACCTCGGAGTCAATAGAAGCAATAATCACATTAATTGATGCCATTTCAAAACAATGGCATCAACAATATCAATAACTCATCAGAATCAATTTAATGAGCATAAAGTTAATAAAACATCATTAATTATTAATTAAATGATGACCAAAGGTCTAACGACTAAAAATGGGAACAAACATATTTTGGTCATTTGCGGCCAAAAAGTTGACGCAATTGGCATGCTATTGTTGCTGGAGACGGTGGCATTCAAATGATTGGCCTACGGTTTTTTCGGCATGGTTTTGGCGCAATATCGACATTGCCCCAAATTATATATAAACATACACATGGAAGCAATTCCATAGGCAACAAAAACAACTCAATAATCTTTAACAAACACATCCATTTGGCATGGACAACAAGTCCAAAAGCCAAGCACAAAATCAAGCAAAATATGCCAATTAGGATTCGGCCAAAATGGCCTTTTCACATATGGATTCCAAATGATGTTTTAACAATTTAGACATGACATGTGATGTATAAAAGACTCACCTAAACCTCCAAATCACCAAATGCTATGAATTTGCTACCAAATTCTAAAATCCTTGGTTTAGGCCAATTTTGACGATTTTTCACGAACGAGTTTTCTACAACGAAACGAACGTCAATTAAATTCCGATTAATACCCAATTGACTTATTCTGAAGTCAATTTACCTATCCTAATCCATATACTCAAAATCATATTACACAACTTCAATTTTAGGGTTTTAAATTGGGAAAAATTGTTTAATGCATCAATTGATGCAATTAAACCATTTACCCAATCCTTCCAACACTTAATAAACCTATTTAAACCAAAAAATCTAACAAACAAATGATTTAACTTTTTTTGTCCAAAATGGCTGACTTCCTTTCTTCTTTGAACTTCAAATTTTCTTCAATTTTTATGGTTGATTTTGGTAGTTAATGGTTTGTATGGATTTAGTTTAGTGTTTGGATCAATTTCTCTTCACAAACTATCAAAGAAAAATCAAAGAAAAGAAAGGAAATGGAGCTACGGATGAAGAAGCAAAATAGCAGAAAATTTGCTCCAATTTTTGCTTATATAATAAGACAAAATAGGCAAATTACACTTTAGTCCTCAAATTTTCCAAATTTTTGTTTTAATCCTTTTTCGCTTGGTAAATTTTTTCGGCAATTCTGTCGGGAATCAGAATTCAATGTGAATGTTTAAACATCATATTTTAATTAATACTATTTAATAAAAATAGTTTCAAAGCCGTTCTGAAACTCGAATTATCGAAATACACTATTCACCGAAAGTACTCTTTATTCACGATTTTGCAATTTCTTACTTTATTGGTGTTCTTAAATATTTTTCTCATTTCTCTTTTTATTGTATTCACACATGACCATAACTTATTATTTATCCTCAATCAAATTTCAAAAATTCATCTGTCAACCGTATCGCTACTTTTACAGCGGTGATATCGGTACCGACAAATTTCGAAAAAAGTTCTCGTTTTCGTCCTAACTAAGTTTCTAAAATTATTTTAAGCCATTTCGATAATAATAATCCATATACTGAGAATTTATTTCACAAAAACTTGTCATACATTTTTAGGGTATTACAACTATTGGCTTGTCATTGTGTGCCCACCAAGTGTTCGACAAAATGCCTAGTTCATTTTCCATTGGCCTATTGGTTTGCATGCCATAGGCTTACCAATTGAATGTCATTGTCGCCAGCGACGTTGCCATGCCAATTGACCCACCAATTTCGGCCACTGAACCAACTTTTATTTCATATCTTTTCTCATTATCATACTTGCTATTATTGATTGTACATTGCATATGACATTGCAATTAAGCATATTGAATATTGAATTGATTGATACCAAGCTTATTATTATTTAACTGACTGATATCTGGATGCCATTGTTGCTTATGGTATCCCTCGTTACTGACCCTGATATGGTTTGGCAGAACTTCCGATTCGGCAGGGTAGTGGGGAAATACTGTCGACCTTATGCATATTGTATTATTGTACCCTAGCTAAAAGGGGTTGTGGTCCTGGCCATAGGTCCTGATCATCCTTATGCTTATATGATACTGCGACCTACATGGTCCAGTGATATTGATTGTCTGGAGATTGTATGATTTCTTTTTATACAGTCCGTCTCATTATCTGCCTTTCCATATGTAATCAAGCTTATATATTATATTTCTTTGGTTTACTGTACCCCGACAGCCATTTTGTACACTACTATTTCTTTGACTGAAACCAATATTTAATTATGCCTCTTATTTATTACGATGCATGTAAATTCACTGAGTATCATCCGTACTCATCTTTTTGTTTGTTTAACCCTTTCAGGAAAGGAGTAAATTGCAAAATCTAGACTTCTGTCTTCTATGGACTTTTGCTGTAGTTTATTCTGTATAAATTCTGGATTTCTGTATTTTATATTTGAGGTTTCTTTATCTAGCTGCTCTATGGGTATGAATGGGTTAGTTAGGAGATTAATATTGCATATAAAATATTGATAATTATATTTTGAGTTATATGATGGTTTATGATGTGATATATGAAATGATACAGCCAATTGCAGAATGCTTGACAAAATAACAGAATGAATAACAATATAATATAATGGATGGTAATTATAATAAATAAATAATATATTGAGGTTCATAGACTGTGTAATGGTACTAGGTTCTACGGGTGCCGGTCGCTATTGGTATTTTCTGTGCCCTAGGACCGTCGCAGTCCAGGAAACTGGGTTATGATAGAGGTGGTATCAGAGTACTAGGTTTACGGAATGTGAATCTAGTTTATAGATGAATAGTGACAGAATTACAAAGGAATACTGACTAGTTACAAAATGGTGTAGAATTAGGTATACCATGAAGCATAGGATTTCCTTTGTCATCTATTGTTGTCATCGTCTGTTATGTGTCATTATTCTGCATTTTTATTATATTTTAAGACCGATTACATTTTTCTTGACAGATTATGGAGATGCCTGACAGCAGAGACAGAGTCACCAGGGAGGTTGGGGTTGCCTCCAATGAGTCCCTTGTAAGGGAGATTAGTGTATCAAAGGGTCCATCTCAATCCCGACGGACTACAGAGGACATAGATAGGGGAGATGACCCATGGAGCGTAGAGATGATGAGAGGTATGATGGAGTTCAGGAGCGAGTTAGCTTATTTGAGGAGGAAGAGACAGCAGGTACAGCCACCGCCTGCGCCTACAGTAGTACCTCCACCATTAGTACCTGAGGCAGTGGCATAGGCTCCTGTACAGCTAGTGGGGGATCAAAGAGAGCCAGCTGTACAAGGGGGCAGGAGAGAGATAGATGAGGGAGAAGTTTCTATGTTTAGCTTTTTGAAGCTAAACTTACCAGAGTTCAGAGGAGACGGAGGTACAAACCTGGTTGATTTCTTGGAGGAGGTAAAGAAGGTAGTGAGGAGACTACCTTGTTATGAGTTGAGATCAGTAGAGTTGGTGGGCTTATTGTTAAAGGGTAAGGCCTGGACTTGGTTCTTGAGACATATGGAGATCAAGCTATATGGAGAGCACCCACCTACTTGGGCAGAGTTCCGACAGGGTTTAATTGAGGAGTTTATCACTGAGGGTGTTAGGGCACGTAATTTGGTAAGATTTGAGCAGCTGGAGTAGGGGGACCGATCAGTAGAGGAGTATGGTGAGAAGTTTATACGGCTGAGTAGATATGTTGCACATTTAGTATCGACAGAGGCTGATATGATTAGTAGATTCTGGAGGGATTTATGTGCTGCACCTCACAATGCCTTGTTTGCTATAGATTTCCCTTCTTTGACTATAGTAATTGACAAAGCTACACAGATGGAGGGAAAGTATAAGACTGAGAGAGCCAAGAGGAAATAGAAGAGGAAGGGTGGTCCAGGATCACAAGTTAAGAAGGGGGAGAGCAGCTCTCATCCTAGTCATGTTGAGCCGGAACCCCGATTCGAGCAGAGATCATTTGAGGGTAGTCAGAGGAGGAGATTGTAGAGTAGAGGACCACCAGTAGTACGGTCTACACCTAATTACTCACAAGGTTCTTCTAGACCACTGGCACAAGCATCTGGTATGCCAGTTTATGGGTTTTGTGGTCGGAGACATGGAGAGGAGTGTTGGAGGCGGACTGGTGCTTGTTTGAGGTAATGGCCAGCAGGGCCATTATGCTAACAGGTGTCTTTTGAGGGCTGATCAGCAACCACTAGTCACAGTTTCTCAACCAGTGGTTCAGGCCAGTCAGAATGTGGGTAGAGAGGCTTTAGGCAGAGGCAGAGGTAGGGGGAGAACAGGCTCCCGAATTAGTTAGGTTTCAGCTGTTAGGGGCTAGGGAAGAGTTTTTGTTATTAACATTCAGAAGACATAGAGATTTGATGATGTAGAGATAGGTGATTTCAATACAGAATGATGTAATAGATGCATTGATTGACTTTGGTACCTTACACTTTTGGGTATCATCAGTTGTATAGAGAAAGATAAATTATCGAATGTATCTTAGAGACAATTGCACTTAAGGAAAAAAAATGTATAAGTAAATTATGGTTATATGAGATGTGATATTTAAATTTATTGTAATGTTTTATTAGCTAAATTGATAGAGTTATCTGTGTTGTAATGAATGTAATATTTGGTATTAAATGGTGAACTGTCCATCGAATAGTCATTGATTGTTATGAGAAGGAAGTCAGATTTTGATTGCCAGAATTTAAATTCTAAAATGATAGGTATGGAATTAAAATCAATTTCATCTTGGTGATTCAAGCTAAAAGATAATAAATAAGGAATTGTACAATGTATTTGATATATGTATTGAATGTGTAAAAGACTTCAATAAGGATTGATTAGATATTTATGATCCGAGAAGTCCTTTAATATATTTTCTATGCAGTTATAAAATACTATTCAAAGATTAATTAGATAATTAAGAGTTAAGAAGAAAATGTACTCAAGGACTGTTTAGAAACCGGTATGGACACTATAATTTTCTGGTATTATAATCCGGGTTAATTAATGATTCAATTACATATATGGATTTAATGAATATAGAGTTTAAGTTATATAATGGATAAGTTTATTAATGACATTCTTATCTAATTTTAGAGTGAAAAGAAACATATAGAGTACTTGGGGATTTAGTTATAGACACTATAAGAGTATATGCCAAGCTGAAAATATATCAATATTAGCTAATTTAAATGTGTTTTGTGGATCATATTGTACGTGAAGATATAAGAATAATTTTGAAGTTAAAAGCAATAATTAATTTACCTCAGCATATTAATGTTCTAAGGTTGTAATTCTTTGAAAAGGAAAAATTCTACAAGAGATTATAAAAGATTTTCTTAGGATTTCAACTTTAATTGATTAAGTTGACCGGTAAACAAAAGAAGTATGAATGGGAATATAAAGGTGAAAATATAGCTCCTAGAAATTGAAGTTTTGCTTTATGAATGATATAGAGTTAACATTATCATTAGTGAATGATAATTTTATAGAGTACTGTAAAGATTCTAGAATTTAATTAAGATGTGTTATAAAGGAATGATTACTGGTGTTTCTTTATAGATAGAGAATTATGGAATAAACTACTCGATACATGATTTGGAAATAATAGTAATAGTTTTTGTATTGGATATTTAAAAGTATTGTAAATGATGTTAAGTGTGAAAATGAAAGAATTATAAGAACCTTCTGTATGTGCATAGTATATAATGCAAATAGAAGAGTATGAATCTTAGGTAACAAAGATAAGTTAATTGTTAAAGAGTGGTGACTGTGAAAATTTTGTCATTCGAGTAAAGTTAACAATGTGACAGATGCTCTTAGTTACAAGACTAGGAGTAGTCTAGCTCACATCTTTATTGTTAAAGGACCACTAAATTGTGTAATGAATGTGTAAATTGATATGGGCATGGAGTTGGATTTGGATCCCAAGATAGAAACCAGGCTCTGATAGCTCGATTCCGGATTAAACTATTACTAATTGATGATATTAAATTGACATAAGACTAAAATCCATATCTAGTGAAGTTAAAGGAAAAATGTTCAAAAAGGATATAACATTAGAGTTTACAGATAAGGATAGTAATTTGAACTGTGATAAATAGTTATGTGTGGCCAATGGTAAAGTACTCCAAGATCGAAATTTAAGGAAGGTCTATTATTGATGATGTAATATGAAAAGATAATGTGGCTAAGTTATGTCTAAAAGCTTAAACTATTAATAATATAAGATTGAACATTAGAAGCCATCGAGTTGACACAGGTAATACAATTACCTGAATGGATATGGGAACAAGTCAATTTGTACAGTTATATCTTTGACGATGATTGCTGTTGGAGAAATATAGTTTATTTCTTATCTTTTGATAGATGTTTCAAACAACTATGAATATACTATTATGATTTAGTATAGTAGTCCATTCTTAAATAGATGCAATCAGAGCGAATGATATAGGCAGTAGAATAATGTTAAGGTTAAGTGTTTTGGAAATTTAAAGGTTATAGTGATAAGTAAATGTCATTGATTGAATTTCCATATAACAACAATATTAATCTTTTATTGGTATGGCTCCATTTGAAGCACTATATGGTAGAAAATATAGATCTTCAGAGTGTTGAATGGCCGAATAAAAGAAGTAGTTAAAGGGGCCAAAGTGATCAGAGAGACTATGGAGAAAAGGTTCCTATGATCAGAGAGAAGATGAGAATTTTCTTCAGATGGAAAAATATTATGTAAATTTGCAAGAAAGGAAAAAGGTTACCTCATTCAACCAGAATTCATATTTAGAAAGCTTTGCAAAAAGCTGATTCTCCCTCAAAGTCTGCAGTGTAATTATGAGATGCTCTTCATGTTCTTCTTTACTTTTGGAGTACACCAATATATCATCAATAAAAACAATAATGAATCGATCAAGATAGGGTTGAAATACCCGATTCATCAAATCCATAAAGGCCGCGGGGGCATTCATTAACCCAAATGGCAGCACCAAGAACTCATAATGGCCATATCGGGTTCTAAAAGTAGTTTTCCGAATATGCTCCGCCTCAATCCGCAACTGATAATACCCTGATCTCAAATCAAATTTTGAAAAGTAGTAGGCTCCCTGCAATTGATCAAAGAGTTCATCAATCCTGGGCAACGGGTATTTATTCTTCACAGTCACTTTATTCAACTGTCTATAGTCGATACACATTCGAAGTGACCCATCCTTCTTCTTAACAAATAGAACTGGAGCTCCCCAGGGCGAACTACTAGGGAGAATAAACCCCTTTTCAAGAAGTTCCTGCAACTGCACACTTAGCTCTTTCAATTCAGGTGGAGCCATACGATATGGTGCAATAGAAATCAGATCAGTACTTGGGTATACATCAATCTCAAACTCTATCTCCCTTTCTGGAGGTAACCCTGGTAGATCATCTGGAAACGCATCCGAAAATTCTTTTACAATAGGAATATCATCCAATACAATTGATACTTTAGTAGTATCCATTACTGCAGCCAAAAATGCTTCACATCCCATTCGAATCAACTGACTTGCCTCAATCATAGATATCAACCCCAAAGCACATCTATTTACTTCCCCCTGGAAGCTAAAGTTTTCCCAATTAGTAAGACTAAAATCTATCTGCTTCATAAAACAATCAATCACAGCTTTATGGGCTGTCAACCAATCCATGCCTAGAATGACATCAAACTCAAGCATAGGCAATTCAATCAAATCAACATATAATATATGATCATAAATAGTCATAGCACAATGCTCATAACAAAATACCACAATGATATTTCCCCCTACGGGTGTAGCAACATCCAATGGTATCAGTAATGGTTTCCTATCAATCCCCAATCTCCCAGCAAAGACAGGTGAAACAAATGAGTGCGTAGCACCTGAATCAAATAGTACATAAGCAATATCAAGCTGGATAGAAACCATACCAATAACTGTATCATAAGAACTCCGAGCCTGCTGAGGGGTCATAGCAACTACTCTCCCCTGACCTCTGCCAATAGCTGACTAACTCGATGCCTAAACTACACCTGCTGGTCTACCCCTACTGGGTCCTCCTCTGCCCATCTGAACTGTCGGCTGAGACCCTGAGCTGCCTGCTGGATGTGGAGTCCACACAGGACAATCTCTATAGAAGTGGCCAAACTGACCACATCAAAGACAGGCTCCTGATCTCATCCTGCACTCCCCCGAGTGCCTTCTCCCACAATGTCTACAAATAGGTGGCTCTGAAGTCATCTGCCGAGGTCTGCTAGAACTCTGAGAATAAGTAGGAGCAACCAATCTACCTCCCTTCTCTCTAGGCTGAGGTCTCCCCTGCCTCTGTGATGGAACCAACTGACCTGGCCTAGGGGGTAATCGAACTGACTGCTGCTGTTGCTGCGAAGATCCTTCCCCAAGTCTTCGAAACTCACCACTTCTACCCCTCTTTCTTTGGTCTCTCATAGATCTTTCCTCCTTATACTTGGCTTCCATTTGGGCAGCCTTGTCAATAACCTTACCCAAAGAAGTAAATTCCACAGCTAAGAGGGCATTAAACAGTGGAGCATACAACCCTCTTATAAATCTGTCAATCAAATCTGCCTCAGTCGGGGCTATCCTCCTAGCATACTTGCTCATCCGCCTAAACTCTCTAGCATACTCTGGAACAGTAAGGTTTCCCTGACTCAACTGCTCAAATTTAACAATGTTCCCAGATCTAAGCCCTTCAGTCAAGAACTCATCCATCAACTGTTGTTTAAATTCGGCCCAAGTCATCGGGTTGTCACTATGGATATTTTCATCTATATGCCTATCAAACCAAGTAGAGGCATCCCTCTGCAACAGTAATCCTACCAGCTCTATTATTCTTGCATCAGAACAGGGTAGCTTCCTAACCACCTTATCCACCTCCTCTATAAAATCACTAGGATCCATACCATACTCCCCAGCATAAGTAGGCAAATGAAACCTCCTAATGTCACAGCCCAACTTAGGAGCCATGACGGTCCTAGGGTATGGGTGATGCTATTGCTACCAATACCACGAAGAACCCATTAAGATAAACTATATGGCATGCATACACAAATAAGCTTAAAATAGCTTAAGCAAGATAAA
>CANXYC010037618.1:0-12278 GCA_948193065.1 Aleurites moluccanus
CCTTTTTGTTTGGGTTGGGTCTCCATTTTTTCATTTAATAATTTTTTTTTTTTTCAAGGATATTTTTACAACCCCCCCCCCCCCCCCCCCCCCCCCCCCTTTTTTTTTTCTTCAACTGCCAAACTCTTTTTTTTTATTTAATCAATAACTTGAATCAAGAACAATAATTTTGAATTCAAATTAGAATAAGAAATTTGAATGTTTGAAATCAAAATTAGAAAACTTTCAAAATCTTGAATCCAAAATCAAACAAAGATAATGCTTCAAGATTGTTAAAGTTTTAGGTCAAGTGATATGCGATTGCTTGAAGCATTACACCCTAGATATCTAGTTTGGAATACCTAGCATGCTGCTCTCAGCTAACATATATATATATTTATATTAGAGTTAAATCAGTTAATGGGCTCTTATCCATTAAGCCTACTACAAAGGTTCATTATATATTAAAACTTATATGAGAACATATATTAGGATTATTTAATATACTAAACAAAAATCCACAGCCACAAACATCTATCCATCGATCCCAAAATCTGAATTCTTGTTCAATTCAATCAAATTTTAATGAATTAACCATGAAAGCACTTTTTTAAAAAAAAAAAAAATTTTAAAAAACACAATTTTAACACTTAAAAAAACTTAATTGAACTAAAAATTAATTATTATCAAATATTTAAATAAGTAATTTTTATTTAAAAAATTCAATTCCTTCTAATATTTTCAGTTTAATTAATAGCAAACACCCACATTATATTTTCAAACATATATCAATATTCAATATATTAATTTTATAAATCATAAAACTAATATTTAAATTCTTAACTTGTGCATGAAAGTTTACATCCATAAATTTTTATTCTTTCTTTCCAACAAAAAATAAAGTTTTATTCTTCATATTAATTTATAACAATTAAAAAAATCTAACTCTGCTAAAAAAATAACTTAAATTATTTGAAATAATAATAATAATACAATCAAAAGAAATTGTCCACAATATCTTTGGTTCACTTCTGCAACGGCTAGAGTCCACAACTGTCAACATTTATCAATGGATTCAAAATTCAAATTCTTATTTGATTCCATTAAATTTTAATGAATTAACTATGAATTTGAAAAAAAAAAATAGTACTTAAAAAAAACTTAATTGATATAGAAACTTATTATTACCAAATACTCAAATAAATGATTTTTAATTAAAAAATTCAATTACCTATAGTATTTTCAGCCTAATTAATAGCAAACACCGACATTATATTTTCAAACATATATATCATTATTCAATCTATTAATTTTATAAATCATGTGCAAGAAATCTATCACATAGTGATGACCCTCTAATTCAACCTCAATAACTAGTTTCTTTTTTCCTTTAGATCCTTTCTAACAAAGCAACAAGCTCTTGATAAAAATATTTAATTCACCATGCTGATAAAACATAAGACGATGTGGCACCTAGTCCTCTTAAAATTTGAATAACATTAGAGCAAAGATTTTCTAAAATGATTCCCACAGTTCACAAGCTTGCTTTGACTTCCAGCTAGTCCCCTTCGTTTCCCAAGCTTATGGGTTTAAATTTACAACGGGCCACTCAGGTGACATACTGCAGGAAGCTCCAACAAAATATGCTGCATAACTGGATGCTTGTTTTCTCTTCAGACCAAGCATAACTCTACGACTACTACTACTATCGAATACCTTTACTTTCTTGGCTTCCATTTCTATCTAATAGATCAATCCTTATAAAAAAAAAATTCAAATCTAAAAGTAGGTGAAATATATAGAAAACTAAGAACTCTAGCCTCCCACCAGTTTTAAAGATACAACGCCATTGATAATGATTGGAAACTAGTTAGAAAATTTGAGGGTATAGATGAACTACATATGCTATTCATGGTACACATGCATAATCTACTCATCTATAAAGGACAAAACAATGGCCCAGTTAGATAATTAAGCATTGAAAATTGCTTTAGTCGTGAATTAAACTACAGTTACACTAGCGTAGTGCAGTCCATTCTTTCATTATGTGAAAGAGAATTTCAACGTCTATGTTATTGCTTCCTAAAACACAATAATAATTTTGATTCATAAAAAAAAAATCCAATTATACATGCAAGAATTACAATTTATAATCGCGAAATAACCATCAGGAGGTTGGTGTATTGATAGATTCTCTAGACTTTGTACACAAAACTTCTATCAAATTATGAGGTATTAAAAAGGAGAGAAATTTGAGAGAAAAAGAGAAAGAAACAAAAAATTAAAGATGTAAAAAAGAAAATTATGAACCTTGGATTTAGAAACTTGAAAATAATTGATACCCACTCGCATCTAAAAAAGTTTCTTCCCCTTCTAAAGCTTCGAACTTTCTTCCAAAACTCTAAACTTGCAGGGATTCCTGAGTTACCCAACTCATGAGGAGCTTGCTTTCATAATTAACTGAATAAAATTTGATGGACTCGAACAATAATTCAAATCTAAAAGTAGCTGGAATATGCAGAAAACTAAGCACTCGAGCCTGCCGCCAGTTTTAAAGATACAACGCCATTGATGATGATTGGGAACTAATCAGAAAATTTCAGGGTATAGATGAACTACATATGCATCCATGTTACATGTGCAAAAACTACTCATCTATAAAGGACAAAAGAAAGACACAGTTAGATAATTATGTTGGATTTTTTTGAGATTATTGATTAATTTTAGGCAAAACACATTATGAGACCCATGAGCTTTGCTTATTTATGCTATTTAGTCCCTAATTTTGAAAATGTACTTATTGTTTCTATCTTATTAAATCCTTTTTTTAGGGTGGTTAACAATGGTGGCGTGCATGTATTTCAAAAACAATTCAAGGGAATTTCAGTCGCTGACTAAGAATGCATTAGCTGACATGTAAAATAAATAAATAAATAAATAAGCAAAATCAAAATTTGCAATGGCTTATACACTACCATTTTTAACAACAATAATTTTAAGGAGAAATTTAAGAGAAATTTTAAAAAAAATAAAGGCAGAAATAAAAAATAAAAATAAAAAAGTAGAATTAAAATTTGCAATGGCTTAATACATTACCGTTTTGGCCTTCACCTTGCAAACCATGGCCTTGCACCTTGTAAACCTTCACCCAGCAAGAAGGCACGTCATCAAGTTGTCGTTGCCGATCAAGAATCACAGTTCCGGTAACAAGCCTAGCAACATCGGCAGCCAAGCCGATCAAAATTACTACTACATCCCATTAGTTTTGCCACTATAACAAAAATTGAAACTTGAATACTTTCAAGTCTAAATCCTCTGAAACCCACACTGAAATCTAAATTACCTCATTCACATGAATAAGCACCCTCAATCAAAACTCATGCAACTGCAAATAAGAAAAAAGTATCTAAATAACCATAGTAATGGAAGGATTAATGGTTAATCGTACTTGTTGATACAAAAAAAAAGAAGCTATTATAAACAATCAAGCTGGAGCAAGATTGAAGCTACCTCAAGCAGAACCATGACCTTGGAGCGGTGTTGAGCACAAGAGCAGAGGCTTGAAACATCAACATCAGCTAGATCGATCGGTGGGAGGAAAAGAGCATTTTTTCATTGCAAATTCTACTTTAATTCTACTTCCAAAAAGGTAACGTATAAGTCATTGCAAAATTTTAATTCTGCTTTTTTATTTTTTTTCCATGTCAGCTAATGCATTCTAGTCAGCGGCTAAAATTTTCTTAATGCATTTTTTGAAGCAGGTATATGCCACCCTCGTTAACCAACGTGAAAAAAATTCAATAAGATAAAAATTAAAAGTTAAAGGGTTAAATTAATACTCTTTTAAAGTTAGGGACTCAATAACATATTCAATAGTCTCGAGATGCATTTTGCCTTAATTTTATACTTTTTTAAAATAATGGGTTAGTATGATAGTCCAAAATATTACATTACATAGTCTATAGTAATTATAAAAAATTTAATTTACTGGGCCTAAGTATTATGGTGTGTATTTTAGATTTAAGTGTGGGTTAAATCCTAGTTGGATTTTGACTCATATTAGAGTTATGATGGAAAAATATTAATTTGGTTCTTATATCAATATAGGTTGTGTCATCTCTCTCTTTAGTACTGTGATACGTTGTAATATCTGTTAAAATTTTTTTTTATGCATGTTTGTTGAGATGATTGTGAATATATTAGTGTTCATTTATGTGTTATATAGATGGTTGTAAAATTTCAAGGAGATTGGAGAATTGTAGCTCAATAAAGAGCTAATTGAATCAGACCTGCTCGGATAGTACTTTGAGAGTAAAGTCAAAGTAAAATTTAAAAATTCACCGTAAATTGTGTAGATCTCCTTTTGATATGAATTTTAGATATATTGGACCCCCTAAGTGTCTATTTTAAGTGACAAAAATAATCGAGGAGTTTGGATTTTTGTAACTCATTTACAAGCTAGTTTAGTGCAAGTTGACGAGGAAAGTTTTCAAGCTCGACAAAAATAGATAGTGCGAGTTGACTCCTCGATTTCGAGGTGGATAGAGGCTGATTGAGTTGGAGAGGTAAACATGAAAGTTGTAGCCCTGTGTGTCTAATTTAACTGGAAAAAAGAATTGAGATATTTGGACTTCTCTAGGTCATTCATGAGCTATTTTAATACGAGCTGGCGAAGTGGATGGCGAGGTAGGACTCCAGCTCGCCAAAATGAAAAACAAAATGAAGCAGGTCCAATTTTGAAAATTCACCATAAATCGAGTTTGACACCTTTTTAGCTAAATTTTGGATATGTGGTAGCCTCAGATGTCTAGTTTAAGTGGCAATAAAAAAACGAGATAATTGGAGTTCTCTAACTCAAAATTGAGTTGGATTAGTGAGAGCTGCCGAAAAAGAATTTGGCGAAAAAGAATTTGGCAAAGAAGAAATTGGAGAAGAAGAAATTGGTGAGGAAGAATTTGGCGAAGAAGAATTTGGCGAGGAAGGATTGGCGAGGAAGAATTTAGCGAGGAAGGATTAGCGAGGAAGAATTTAGCAAGGAAGGATTGGCGAGGAAGAATTTAGCGTTGAAGGATTGGCGAGGAAGAATTTAGCGATGAAGGATTGGCGAGGAAGGATTTGGTGAGGAAGGATTTATGTGATGCAGTAGCCTATTTAAAAGAGAAACAATAGTCATTTTTGCATTCACGATAACTTCTTCTCTTTTCTTTCTTTCTTCTTCATTTCTTCTCCTATCTCTCTCCAATCTATTCCATTTGTTTTCTAATGCATTAATACTCATAATCAATGTATTAAATTATTAAATTAATACATTCAAAGGCTTCAATCATCATTTTCAAGTTAAGATCCTTCAAGAAATCATTTTTGGAGGAAATAAGGTAACTTTCTCCAAACTTTATTTTCCTTTTAAATTAAGATTTTTGGTAGTTAGAATAGTTATTTATGAGTTATATAGAACCTATTATGATCATTTAAGGCTATTAATTATGATTAATATGGAAGATATAAGAATTTATGAATTTTGATGAATAGTGACATGAATAGTAATTATGTTCTAAATTTTCAAATTTTATTTAAGAGATGAATTAAATTGATGTTAGGAAATAATAATAGAGACTCTAAGATGGTTAAAATTATAAGGAACCATATTATGTATTAGTAATTGAGAAAACCCTAATTTATAGAATTTGAAAATTTTGATTAGGCTTGGACAATTCAAGGAATTCATGAGTGTTTTCGTTTAATCAAGTGTTGAGCTTGATTGTGGAAAGTTTTGGTAAGAGGTAAGTTATAAATTACATAAATGTATGCTTTCTCCTTATGAGATGATTTGTTAAATATTCATATACGTTCTTTATTATATGAAATTCTTACTTGATAACCTCCTTAATATAAACACTTAATATATAAGAATGACTTGATTATTTTTTTTCTTGGACCAAGATCATGAACGAGCCTTTGATACGAATGTTAAATGGTCTCTTGACCAATTCAAATTTTTTAGAATACTTTATTTTAATGATCCTTTGACATACATATATATAGAACGTTTTTCCCAATGAGAGTAAATTCATTGGTCCATGTGCATAATGGGAGCCCAGTTGATAGGATTTTTATCAGCGTTCCACCTAGAGGGGGCCATGAGCTCTAGGCATATGCCCACACAAGCATATGTGTCACGTTAAGGTAGCAAGGCTACTGATACGTTATGATATGATATTAGTTCTATCATATATGTGATTTTATAATGTCACCCTTCGCAGGCCTTCTTGTGTTCTAATTGAGAACCATAATTTAATTTATGATATGATTTGATAGTGTTATTTGTTGTAAGCACTCATGTTCTTTTTAAAGTATAAGCTTAAGATTCTTTCATGCCCAAGTATATGTATATGTATATGTTCATGATTTGATACTCAGATTCTTGGTTAACATAAAGCGTTAATGTTGTTCATATCTTATTATGTTAAAGGCTCACCCCTTTTCTGCGGTTTCAGGAGCTAGTGTAGCTCGAGAGAGAGCTAATCTAGAGGATAGAGCTTCTTGACTTCTTCTTCACAAGAAAGCTTGGATGTAATTATTTTTTTATATCTTTTTTTATGTATATATATATATATAAGCATGTCTATTGAGAAGTATTCTTTTAGAGCTTCGTAGATAGATATGGAATGGTTTTGATTTTGTTGCCATGGATGACATTTGTAGACTCTCATTTGTTCCATATTGATGTTAGAACTATATTTTGATCGGTAGGGAACAAGTGGAGATGTCATGATATAAAATGATGATTTATAAGATATGATGTTTTGCATTGGATAAGTGTATGTTGTTATGTATGAGATAGGTTTAGTTAAGGGTTCTACAGGTTTACGGTGGCCTTATGCCTACCCTTGCCCTAGGAACGTCGCACCGATGGTGTTGGAGTGTGACAGAGGTAGTACCAGAGCTATAGGTTTATAATTATAAGATAGATAGATAGATGTGCAAGTTCCCTAGTATAAGTGCTTAATTAAGATAACTACGGAGCATAGGATTCATGTCACGTCAATGTTGTGTATTCTTTTGGTATAGATCTGCGTTAATCTTGTGTTTGAGTCTAAGTTTGTCTTGTTTCTCTTATTAGTATTGAGATGCCTCTGAGACGAGGAAGAGGGCGTGGTAGAGGCCATCTTAGAAGAGAGTTACCTTCTGAAGAAGGGCCAGTGGGTAAAGTGGGAGGTGATGACATTCCTCCAGAGCCACAAGTAGATGTGGTTTATATGGCCCAATAGTTGAATCAGTTACAGAGGAACTATGAGATGATAGCTAAGTTCATTAATCAGCAAAGGCAGTAGCAGGCTCCCCTAGTGCATGTAGTTCCTGATATTCCAGTTCCTCCTATAATTCCTCCACCCCCACCAGCAGTGGTACCTTAGGTTGAGGAAGTTTCATTTGAGAAATTCTTGAAGCTCGAACCTTCAGAGTATAAAGGTGAGGTCGATCCTACATATTTTCTTGAGGAGATAGAGGAGAAAATTCATATGTTGAGGTCCCTGATAGAAGGGCAGTTGAGTTTGTGGGATATTTGATAAAGGCCGAAGCTAAAGATTGGTTTAGACGGAGTATTCAAGGTATGCTTCGGGGTAATGAAGAGTTGTTTTGGAAGAGGTTCAAAGAGTTGGTTCTTAATAAGTTTCTTCCAAAAAGTGTGAGGGATGTTAAGTCCATTGAGTTTGAGAGGTTAGTTCAGACTCCTAGTATGACTATTTCAGAGTATGCAAAGAAATTCAGTCAGTTGAGTAAGTTTGCTCCAGCTCTTGTGTCTACAAAAGCAATACGGATTCAGAGGTTCCGTAGAGGACTTATAGCTCCAATGTTTAAATTTTTGGCTGCTCTTGAGTTTGACTCTTACTCTAAGCTTGTGGATAAGGCTAGAGTAATAGAGAATAGAGAGATGGAGGTTAGATCAGAAAGGGAAGAGAAGAAGAAGGCAAAGATTGGAAGTTCCTCCAGGCCAGATAGCGGGGTAAAAAGCACAAATATCTCTCACCAATCGGCTTCCCAGAGTGGATATAGAAGACCTTCAGGGAGATCACAGCAGAGACCAAATCCCTCTAGATTCACTTCTCAGATGAGTTATGGTACAACCAGTTCTGCACCACCTACGACTTCTAATCCTTCTTGTCCTACGTGTGGTAAGCTTCATAGAGAACCTTGTTTCCTTTGGTCAGGTGCATGTTATGGATGTGGACAGCATGGTCATTTGCTTAAGGATTGTCCACAACCTTCTTTTAGAGCTAGACCCCAGTCTTCTCAGACTACAGTTCAAATGGTTAGGGAGAGGAGTGTTAGTCAGTAGTCTGGCGTAGGCCATGGTATTTTGGGTAGGACTCCAGAGGCAGGTAGAGGTTCAGGTCAGACTTTTGGACAAGCTACCGGTCAGGCACCTATGGGTAGAGTTAGAGGAAGAGTGTTTGCTCTTATGCAGCAGGAAGCCCAAACTTCTAACACTGTGGTCATAGGTATTCTGCCTATTTAAGCTTTGAATGCTATACTGTTGTTTGATTCAGGAGTTACGCATTCATTTGTTTCTTCATGTTTTGCTAA
This sequence comes from Aleurites moluccanus, assembly GCA_948193065.1. NCBI lineage: Eukaryota > Viridiplantae > Streptophyta > Magnoliopsida > Malpighiales > Euphorbiaceae > Aleurites > Aleurites moluccanus. The sequence continues at coordinate 8,563 of CANXYC010037618.1, forward strand.
TAAAATTGAATGTGCCATATGAATTACTTAAGAACGCTTTGGTAGTATCGATTCCTTTAGAGGAAGAGATTGAAGTTCATGACTTTTATCCATTTTGTGTGGTTAGCATAAGTGGTAAGAGTTTAGAAGTATATTTGATTGTGTTGTCTGTGTTAGAATTTGATGTGATTTTGGGCATGGATTGGTTGTCCAAGTATTATGGTATTATGCAACCATAGATTGTAATGGGAAAAAGTTAGTCTTCAAGCTATCTTCGGGTGAGGAGTTTGAGTTTCAAGGGGAATGGAGTGAACCACCATATAATATGATATCAGCCTTAGAGGCGAGGAGATTGATAAAGAAAGGATGCCAAGGATATTTGGCTTATGTCCGAGATACTCAAAAGGAAGTAAAAGGTTTGGAGCACATTCTTGTTGTTAACAAGTTTCCAGATGTATTTCCTGAAGAGTTACTAGGTTTGCCACCAGATAGAGAGATAGAATTTGGTATTGAGTTACTATCTGGCACAAATTCGATTTATGTTCCTCCATATTGTATGGCACCAATAGAATTGAGTGAGTTAAAGACTCAATTACAATATTTGCTTGACAAATGATTCATCAGACATAGCAGTTCACCATGGGGTGCACCTGTACTCTTTATAAAAAAGAAGGATAGTTCTATGAGATTATGCATAGATTACAAACAGCTCAATAAGGCAACTATCCAGAATAAGTATCCTTTGCCAAGGATAAATGATTTATTTGATCAGTTACAGGGTGCAAGTCATTTCTCTAAGATAGACTTAAGATAAGGTTACCATCAATTGAGGATTTAGAATGAGGACGTGTTAAAGACAACTTTTTGAACAAGATATGGTCGCTATGAGTTTCTAGTATTACCATTTGGATTGACTAATGTACTAGTTGCATTTATGGACTTGATGAACCTGGTCTTCAAGCAATTTTTGGATAAGTTTTTCATTGTGTTTATTGATGACATTCTTGTATATTCTAAGAGTAAAGAAGAGCATAGGAAACATCTTAGGATTGCATTGCAGACTTTGAGAGAGCATCAGCTGTTTGCTAAACTTTCAAAGTGTGAATTTTGGCTTGAGAGTGTGAGCTTTCTAGGGCACCTAGTGAGCAAGGATGGGCTTGAAGTTGATTCTAGAAAGGTGGATTCAATTCTAAGTTGGCCTAGGCCCACAAATGTTTCAGAAGTTAGAAATTTCTTGGGTTTGGCAAGCTATTACAGAAGGTTTGTTCAAGACTTCTCCAAGATTGCAACTCCTTTGAGTAAGCTTACCCATAAGCAAGTGAAATTCCTATGGAGAAATGCATGTGATAAGAGTTTCCAAAAGTTAAAGACTTGTCTCACCATGACACCTATCTTAGCTTTGCCGTCTAGTGAAGGAGGATATGCGGTGTATTATGATGCATCGAGAGCAAGGCTTGGTTGTGTGCTTATGCAACATGGTAAGGTGATAGCCTATGCTTCTAGATAGTTGAGGAAACATGAGATGAATTATCCAACACATGATCTTGAGATGGCTGCAGTTGTGTTTGCCCTGAAAATATGGAGACATTGTATGTATGGAGAGAAATGCGAGATTTTCACAGATCATAAGAGTTTGAAATATATATTTCAGCAGAAAGATCTTAACCTTAGGCAAAGAAGATGGGTTGAATTGCTTAAAGATTATGACTGTGAAATCTTGTACCATCCAGGAAAAGCTAATGTAGTGACAGATGCATTGAGCATGAAGTCTTTGGAAAGCTTAGCCCATATCCAAGTGAGTAGAAGATCATTTGTGAGGGAAATACAGAGATTGCATGATATAGGAACCAATTTGGATATGTCAGATTCAGGAGTGCTTTTAACATATTTTCAAGTCAAACCGGTTCTCATTAATCAGATTAGAGAAGCTCAAGACAAAGATCCTCAGTTGGTGAAGCTAAAGAACAAGGTGGGATCAGAGAAAGCTCTAGGATTTGTTATGACTGAGGGCATGTTGAAACATGATAACAGGTTATGTGTTCCAGCAGTTGATGGTTTGAGGGATATGAATCTTAAGGAAGCACATCATGCCAAGTATAATGTGCATCCAGGTGCAACGAAGATGTACCATGATATTAAGAATTCCTATTAGTGGAGTGGAATGAAAAAAGGATGTAGCTGAGTTTGTGGCAAGATGTTTGACTTACCAACAAGTGAAATTTGAACATCAGAAACCTTCAAGACTACTTCAACAGTTACCTTTGCCAGAATGAAAATGGGAGAGAATAACTATGGACTTTGTTGTAGGGTTGCCAAGGATTTCAAATGGGCATGACTCAATATGGGTAATTATTGATAGATTGAGAAAGTCAGCTCACTTTTTACCAATCAAGACAACCTATACAGCTTCTCAGTATACACAGATATATGTTGATGAGGTAGTGAGACTCCATGGAATACCAGTTTCTATCATATCCAATAGAGGTACCCAATTTACTTCAAGGTTTTGACAGAAATTACAAGAGTCTTTGGGTACTCAACTTGATTTCAGTACAGCTTTTCATCTGCAGATGAATGGGTAGTCAGAGAGAACTATCCAAACTCTAGAAGATATGCTAAGGATGTAATTTCTAGATTTTGGAGGAAATTGGGATAAACACTTGTCATTGATAGAGTTTGCCTACAACAATAGCTATCACTTGACTATTCAGATGTCTCTCTATGAAGCTTTATATGGTAGAAGGTATAGATCTCCTTTGTGTTGGGATGAAGTGAGAGAGAAACATATCGAAGGGCTTGAATTGATTCATTATACAACAGAGAAGGTTCCACTCATAAGGGAAAGATTGAAGATAGCCTTCAGTCAACAAAAAAGTTATGCTGGTCCGAGGAGGAAAGACCTTCAGTTTATAATTGGAGACTTAGTATTCTTAAAGGTCTCACCTATGAAAGGAATCTTAAGGTTTGGCAAGAAATGCAAGTTATCTCTAAGGTATATCAGACCATTTGAGATTTTAGATAAGGTTGGAAAGGTTTCATATAGGTTAGCCTTACCACCAAATTTGGACAGTGTGCATCCAGTATTTTATGTGTCAATGCTTCAAAAATATGTGGCAGGTTCTTTTCATATATTACAAACTCAAGTAGTAGATCTTTAGTAAGACTTAACTTATGAAGAGGTTTCGGTGGCAATTGTTGATAAAATGATCAAAAAGTTAAGGAACAAAGAGATAGAAATGGTTAAGGTCTTATGGAAGAATCAAGTAATGGAAGAGTCCACTTGGGAAAGTGAGTAAGCTATGCGAGCTAAGTATCCCCACCTATTTCAAGTTTAAGGTAAGTGTCACAGCCCAACTTGGGAGCCATGACGGTCCTAGGGTACGGGTGATGCTTACGCTACCAGTACTGCGAAGAACCCATAAACTATACTATATGGCATGCACAATACTATTAAGCTTAAAATAGCTTAAGCAATCAAAGAAAAAAATCGGGCAGCATCTCCTTTGTATAAGGAGCATGCCCTGCTGCAAAAATCACAATATAACACTTTAATATATAACCACATCCATCTCAAGCAATCATGATCCCTCTGGATCTCCACAATATCTCAAATACATCAATTACTCAATATATATATATCATGATATATCAATATCAACTTATACTCCAAAGCACTTTATATAACACAATGCATCAAACAAATATAATTTACATGCCAACTAAAATACAGTACCATG
>CANXYC010037686.1:0-13622 GCA_948193065.1 Aleurites moluccanus
ATTCATACTCTTCACCCCACTGTCCTGCCTAGAAGAGCTTCCAACTTTAGCCTTCTTCTTTTCTTCTCTCTCGGATCTGGCTTCCATTTCCCTGTTCTCAATCACTCTTACTTTATCCACTAGCTTGGAATAGGAATCAAACTCAAGAGCAGCCAAGACTTTAAACAACGGAGCCACTAATCTCCTATGGAACCGCTGAATCCATGCCGCTTCAGAAGGCACAAGGGCTGGAGCAAACTTACTCAGCTGGTTGAACTTCTTCACGTAATTAGATTCAGTCATACCTGGAGTCTGAACCAACCTCTCAAACTCCATAGCTTTAGCATCCCTTACACTCTCCGGAAGAAATTCATCAAGGACCATCTCTCATGACAGGTTTTCATTATCTCGAAGTATACCAAAAATGCTTCTCTTGAACCAGTCTTTTGCTTTAGCCTTCATTAGATACCCAGCAAATTCAATAGCTCTCCTATCTAGAATCCTCAAAATCTGAATCTTCTCCTCTATCTCTTCCAGAAAGTCTGTAGGATCCACCTCACCTCGATACTCTGAAGGCTTGAGCTTTAGAAACTTCTCAAAAGATACTTCCTTAACCTGATGTATCACTACAGGCGGAGGTGGAGGAACTGGAATCTCTAGTACTGCTTGGACAGGAGGAGCCTGCTACTGCCTCTACTGAGTAATAAACTCAGCTAATATCTCATAGTTCCTCTGCAGCTGGTCTAACTGCTGCGCCATATTAGCCACATTCACTGGTGACACAGGAGGAACCTCATCTCCTCTATTTCCTCCTACTGAACCCTCTTCGAAAGGAACTTCCCTCCTAGGACGGCCTCGACCTCGTCCTCTTCCTCTACGCAGAGGCATCTCGTTACTGATAAGAAGAACAAATACATCAGACTCACTACGCACACTTAACGCAGATATACATATCAAAGGAAGACACAACTTGACGAGACATGATCCTATGCTCCGTACTTATCTTAATCAACACTCATGCTAGTGCTCATGCATCTCTATTTATCTTCTATATTAAGGATTGTAAACCTAGTACTCTGATACCACCTCTGTCACACCCCAAATCCAATGGTGCGATGGTCCTAGGGCAAGGGTAGGCTTAAGGCCACCATAAACCCGTAGAACTCCCAAATCATAAATCTTATCAACATCAAATAAATTGTAACATCATATTTTATCATACTTTTATCATGTTCATACATATAATCAAAATAAATTATATCTTTCTATTATCATTTCATATCTTTCTCTTGTTCCTTAATGATCAAAAGGGACATCTCACATCAGTGTGGAACAAGAGTATCCAAAGTATAATATTCATACATCAAAATATTCTAGAATCCCCAAAAGACTAACTACGGAGCTCTAGAGTATACTCCAATACATATATTATCATAATACCATTAATAAATATACAAAATATTTCAAAAGAATTATTACAATGAAGCTTCTTGGAGTAAATAAGTCAAGAAGCCCGATCTTCTCTATTAGCCCCCTCACGAGCTAAGTTATCACCTGAAATCCACAGAAGAGGAGTGAGCCTTCAACTCAGTAAGATATGAACATTATACAATAAGAATTGAATATCGAATCATAGTCATGAACAAATAATTATACATATAGGCATGAAAGAAGTCATAAGCTTTTACTTGAAAGAAATGTGGTTTTCATAATAATTTGGCTATATCAAATCATGTCAAATTTCAAATCATGGTTCATATTTAGAACAAAGAATGCCCACAAAGAATGGCATTATCAAATCTCATCTGGTAGAATTGATCACATATCATAACATACGCATCGGTAGCCTTGCAACTTCAACGTGCACACATGCTTGGCCAGGCATGCGCCTAGAGCTCCTGGCCCCCTCTAGGTGGAACACCGATAAAAACCTTATCAGCTGGTCTCCCAAAGTGCACAATAGACTAATTAATTTACTCTCATTGGGAAGAGCGTTATATCCATGGGTCATGGGGTTTCAATTTCATAAGAAGCATATTGGTCGCAAGACCATCATCAAATAACATCATTCAAATCGGGTTCGCAAGCAAGGAATATATGTACTTGATCCAAGAAGATTGATCAAGCCATTCACATTATTCAAGCATATAAATATATATATAGAGAGAGAGGATCAAATATAAGAATACTTGTTCATTTTAATTTCAAAGAACAATATTTAAGTAGTATGTTCATACTTACCTGTTACACAATTTCTCCTAAATTCCTTCTTAGAATTCTGCTCAATTAATTTCTCAACCAATTCGAATTTCTCCTCCTAAGAAATTTTCCAAATATACAAAATTAGGGTTTCTCCAAACCAATAATATTCCATATGATTTCCTATTAATTAATTATCCTAGAATCTCTATTCTTAATTCTCAATAACAATTTCATTTATTTCTTAAAGAAAAACTGCATTTAACTTGCCTTGAATTTTCAGAGTTACTGTTCATGGCAGTCTCAACCTCCAAATTCTCCCTCATTAATTACCATTAATAGCTTCAGATCACTAGTAATAAATTCTATATACCCAGAATTAATTATCCTAACCTATAGACTTAAATAAATCCAAAGAAAATAGCTTAGGAAGAAAATTTACCTTATTTCCTTCAAACTGAAATTTCTGCTCAAATATGATGATCTGCCTTAATACTGACTAATCTAGAAGTCTATTGCATTAATCTGAGTATTAATGCCTTAGACAAGAAATGGAAATATTCTGAGAAAAGACTGAAATTAAACGAAGGAAGAAAGAAAGAAAATCGTGGAATGCTACTGGGGTTCTCTAGGTTTAAATAGACACTCCCCCAGAAATACGCTAGTCAGCTCGCCTCGCCAGACCTGCCTCGAGAAAGCTAGCTCGCCAATCCCACTTCGCATTCCTAACTCGCACTTGCCAGCCCGCCAATCTTGATCCGGCAATGCTACCTCGCACATTCCAATTCGCATATGTTACCTCACATATGCTACCTCGCCATACTCTCCTCGCAACTTTTCCTGACATATGCCACCTCGGTAATTTTTTTCTCCTCTTCGCTTCTTCGTGAACTGCCATTTCGCACTTTTCTTCTTCGCACAGTACCTCTTCGTATAATGCCTCTTTGCTAAAGCTCTTCGCCAAAGCTCTTCACCTTTCCTCTTCGCCGAAGCTCTTCGCCTTTCCTCTTCGCCGAAGCTCTTCGCCTTTCCTCTTCGCCAAAGCTCTTCGCCTTTCCTCTTCACCTTTTGCCACTTCATCAACCTCACTTTGCTACTTCTCCATCACACCACTTCGCATTTCGAATTCGCAAAATGCCTCCTCGCATTTTGCTGGCTCGCCATAACAAATTCTTCTAAGTTAAACTCCTGCCTGAACATCCCCCCACTTAGCCAACTCGCAAATGAGTTACAAATATCTAAACTCACTAATTCTTTTTGTCACTTAAAATCAACATGCAAGAGCACAACCTATCAAAATTTCAAATTAAAATATTCAACACACAGACCATAGTGACCCTCCAAAAAGTCACCCAGACTCCTGCTCCAAATCTAACTGAATAACCCTGATACAAATCACTTTCCACTGAGATATACTTATCCAAAAATTCTGAAATTTTACAGTCATCATTTCAACATACAAAGGAACATTTTTCATGTTTACAAATTTAGCTAATTCTGCCTCAGTCATTCCCAGTAATTCCAAACAGACACTGCATCCTTGCAGAAACTCTCACTCAAACCAGCCTTGCTCAAATAGACACAACTCATCACATTTACAAAATTTAGACAAACTATTTTACAGAATTATAATTAAGACATAATTTAACAACTTTCATATTTTACACTTTACTAAATTATGTCTTTAAGAATATGAAATGATCATCACAAAATCCTGTAGCATCAATAATTGAAAATTTCTAAAATTCTCAACATTCTCATTAAAAATTTTAATAGGTTCTCCAAACATGCAAAATCAATAAAAATACTACAAAATGGTAGATATTACAGTAGCTAAGTATTTTAGAGCATTTTAAAATTTGTAACAAATTAAATTTTAATCCAATATTTTATATTTAATAACTATTAATTATATGATTTGATTATTTTTAAGATCTTATATTCTTATTTATTTACATATTTATTTGTATAATAAAGTTAATTTTATTAATTCAAAAACAATATCATAATTTTTTTCAAATTCTAATTGTTTTGTTACTTTTACTATGAGATTGATATCAAATATCTTTTAAATGTTAGATAATAATTATGAGATGATTTTAGTTGTGAAATTTAATTACTAATTAGTTTAATGAAAAGTATTGCTATTATATCTAAAATAAGTTTTGATAATTGGAATAGAGAATCACATGTAAATCATAGCTATATGTAGCAACAATTATATATGCACATCTAGAACATTTCACCTTATACACTAAAAATTCAAATCAGTTGGGGCACTCGTAGACATGGCAACTTATATTTTTTGCTCATCAATTATATTGATCAAACCTTAGAATGCTAAATAAAGATTCAATTCAGAATATAGCACACCTGTCAATGATTTTCCTAAATATTATGATTACATTTCCAGAAACCATACTATAAGACCAAAATTCATCCATTGCTAACTTCAATCTCCTAACCAAAATATAATATAAATATAGTAAAATTATAATATTTAGATGAGATTCTCACTTCAATCTCCTAACCAAAAAATAGTCATTCATGAAGCTCCATCGTTCACGATGAGCACTTTAGTCATTATCCATCTCCAGTGTTCTCATCTTCTTGAAAGAATAAACCTGAAACTAGAAAAAAAAGTGTCATGCCTGAATTTATATCAACAAGAAAACAATGGTCAACGATTATTTCAAAGAAAATAAAAAAAAAAAATCAAATTTAAGCTAGTTAATTACCATAAATAACAATTAAATTTAAATTTTTATCATTTTTCATTCCTAACAATAAACATAAACCATAAATAATAAAGTTAAAAAAATTGAAGCCATGTTATAAAGCTTAAAATCTAATGAAAACTTTTATGGTCATAGCTTTAACTCTTTCCCTATTTTTGAATTCCAAATCCTAGTTAATTGAGATTCAAGAACTTCGATTTCCCCATTATGCATCTTCACATATGTAAACCAATAAAAAGCACAAGAAAGCGAATAACCAGAAGACAATTTCTAAATAAGAACCCTACATATGTAAAAATGGAAAAAGAAAAGAGAACTTAAATCTCAGCTGGAATAAATAAATAAGAGCAAATAATCTCGAACCAATATAAACTCCGACAATAACATTAAATATTGATAACTAATTTTTGACATAATATTATACACATTATATGCTCATTTCTTCCCATATCTAACAAAATATTACCAATTTATTTATAAAGTTGTGGAAAAAGCGTCTCCAGCTTTATAAGATATTAAGTTTGACCATTCAGTAAGAAAGCCATTAATCAAAAAATGATTTAATGCTTTATTTTTTTCTCAGATTATTGTATTAACTTCTACATGAAAAATATGATATTCCATTCGATGAGGAATGAGCACCTAATAATGACATAAATTTGTCTTACCTCGAGTGGATATTCTTTTTATCTCAATAATTGTTTGGCGCCCTTCAATAGTCATGAGTGATGCCTGAAATAGAGAAAACCATTATGCTTAACTTCCATCATTAGCCATATATCATGCAACAACTACACAAATACAAGACTTGATAGCATATAACACTCGTTGCTACTATCAAATTAAAAAGCAATTTGAAATTCAAAAATACCAATATTCAAATTGATTGAAAACGATTTTAACAAAATTAGTTACTTAATGGATTAAAATTACTATTGAGCAAATCATATTAATTTAAAGAACAATGCGCATTCTTATTTTCCAATGGCAATTGTCACTTTCAATAACAAGTTGAGAATCCAAATATTTCAATCTAAAAACACAAATCAACATAAAAGCAAGAAAGAATATTAACTAAATAAAAAAAAACCCAGTTTGTGCCTGCTTAGCCTTATAACACAAGCGGCAGGCCTTGTCAGGGCAGGTGCGTGACACGCAGAATAGAAGGACGCTAGCAGTACTCTCGACACCTCACCCTCTATAGGACCCTCATCACATCGGATTGTTTTGTCCTCCATAACTCTGAAACATATTTGTAAGCCCCTGATTTCACAAAATCGAAACAATTAATTCTATATCTGGATCCAAATATGAAAATCTTACAAACTAGAAAATAGGTTACAAGGAGAAACAAAAATCAACACTCTTTTAGCTGAATCACAACATAACATTAGACTGAATAAAGAGTCTGGTTCTAATATATAAGATTTCATTTCATTTCTATAATTGAATAACACGGGATTACTCAACAAAATGATTAGAACATGATACATCTTAGAGATTAGAGAATTGGAGAGGAAAGGCAAAGCAAGAGAAAAGAAAATGCATACCCATTGTTTGTTTGCTGAGCTCCCTTTGCTCTCTAGTTTCAACTGGGAGGGTAGCTAATTGAGAATATAAGTATCAACTAGGGATGAAGGCAACACCTTGTGCAGTGATCTGTAGTCCGGAGGGGAGAAGAACGGCAAAATCAGCCTGTGGCCTAAGCTACCAAAAGGAAGAGGGGAGAGGGAGGAAATAAGGGAAAAGAAGAAGAAAAGAACCAGAAGAGAAAAGCAGAAGAGGAACTAGAAGGGGGCAGAACAAGAAAATAACAAATGAGAAAGAGGAGCAGAGAGATAATATGAAATAGGGTTGCATGGTTTAATAGGTAACCAATAAAAACTTGTTATTTCCACTTTAAAATTCACTATTTTAAACTCAAGTAATATTTACTTGAGTTTTTCTCAAGTAATGGTAGCACACACCTCAATTTTATATTGGTTTTTCTTACAATACATACTTAAAAGCGCTTTGGGTTTGCTGGTCATTACCTCAAAAGATTAAGGAAACAAATTTTCAGGACTAATTAATACACATTCTACCTTTTTAAAACAATATAGATATTAAATCTTAACAAAATTTTGTAAGACATATACAATACAACAAATATCTTGTTTAGTATGTTGCACTCGTTGTTGCGACTTTACGATACTGCAAGTATACAGGTCGCGTGACAAGTAATAATAATGAGTAAGTATCGTTCCCACGAGGAAGAGAGTATCAACGAATCACTCCTAATTGTTGTTATTATTTGAAAAAATAATAAGGTTGGGTGAATTTTCGTAGACAAGTTAGAATAAAAGTAAGAGAATAAATTTGAAAGAAAAATACGATTTATAAAAACCAGGGTTAAGATTTCATCAATAGGCAATCATCAAATCTTAACGTTATCCTTAATTAGATTCAATTATTTAGGATTAAAGACCAGGTTTCCCAAAATTATGTTAAACCCTCTCTCAAGGCGAATTACAAATATTTATGCTAAACTTAAGTCTACTCTCGTGATATTAAGACATTAACATAAACTCACTAAGTTCTTTGGACAACCCTTACAAGAATCACAAAGGAGTGTCCTTACCTCTAAGCAACACGTTCCCTAGGTCTATTAATTTCACGAACTAATTTTATGCTTCCACTCTCGCTATTTCACATAAAATCATTAATTAGCAAAATCAATGGCCAGTTAATCTCACTATTTTAAAAGCCCAAAATTAATAGATTAATCCTAAGTAATCTTCTCTAATAAAATAATCCTTACAAATATTGAATGAAAGAAAATAGGTCCTGAAAATAAATTCTACATATATTTTAAATCTCCAAGGGAAAATCACAGAAATTCAGCTCCTCTATTCTTAATGAAAATCTTGGCGGCGACTAATGTTCTTCTGAGTTTTGATTCCCCTCTTGGAAGTTTAGGGCGTCTATTTATTGCCTAAAGTTATGCTTGGATACAAAAACCCTCAAATTCCCTCGAAAATCGAGTCTTGATTAATAAAAACCGAGTCTTGATTAACCGGTTAGCGCGTGAATAAATTTTATTAGCGCTAACCAGGTCCTTCTACGAATAACGGGTTTCACACCTCAAGGAAACCGGGTAACCCGGTTATAGAGTCTGTGACTCGCAGTCGCTGTGCCAGTTTTGCCGATTATCTTTCCTGCGATTTAGCTGATCTTTTTTTTTAGCTTTTAGCGGTCCAATTCTCCTTTTATCATATCCAAGCCAATTCCTCTTGCCGAAATTCCATCTACACACAAAAACTAAGAATTGGAGTGCAATTTGCCCTTGTTAGAAATTTATTTTCCAGACACAAATATTATTCCAGATTTCTAGATTAATTAATAACAATTAAGAGAAGATATTGCTAAAACTAAAATTCATTTACCTAGTAATTAAATTCAACTAAAACTTAATTTAACTGACTAAAATGGGTTAAAAGGACTTAAAATAAGTATGAATTATTTAATATTGTCCCTAATTAAATAGATAAAATATCAACCTAATAAATACCCCCACACTTGAACTTTTGCTCGTCCCGAGCAACAAAATAATTTAGCAAAAAATTCATGAATTAACCGAATCTCATATTAAAATTCCCAAAAACACAAATTTAGAATTTATGATAAAATCACACTTGTTCAAAAATTTAGGACACTTGTTTAAAAATTGGTTTCTTTAGTTATTATACATATCCATTCCTTTCCAACTAATAGATTTTTCATATCACAAAGTTCTGCATATAAACTCGACTCACTTTAGTCATCAAATTACTGCAAACAATAGTAGTAAGAGAAAGTTATATTTTTAAATATTTTTTTTCCACATCCCCTTTCCTCATAATTGCTTCACTATATTTTTCTTGAATCGAGGGATGGAGCAAACACCCTCTACCCAAATTACTCTATAGCTTCACTTCACATATAATCTTAAGTTAAGAACATTGATGTGAGAGGAATTTTTTTTCTCAAGGGTTTTGTTCTTTCTTTGCAACAATATTACTTGCGTCATTTGCATTACCGCTTTTTATAGTGCGCACTTTCCTTACTTAAACTGTGTTTAGGCCTAACTTCACGATTTCAAGCTATTGTAGGGTTTATACTTAGATACTCTTTGATAATCAAATCTATCAGTCTTAAATTCAATAGATATGAATTTTCTTATGCGTCAAAGTCAAAAAATTTTAGGTGTCCAAAACTTAAGATCAAAAAGATTAAACAATAAATAAGAATTTGACTCTAAAGAAATTTTAATAACTTGATTTGGTATAAATTCTAAACAACTTATGCTGATTTGAGGGTATATATTTTTTTTATTGATATATTAAATACTTAATTTAAAAGACAATAATAAAAAAAATAATACCTATATTCTAAAAAAAAAACAACTAAACTAAGGAAAATAAACCTAGTTTCCTAACGACCCCCATTAAGTTCCCAGAGCCTAAGATGAACCCCCAATATCACCACCTTCATCTTCAGATGGGTCCATCTCCCAACCGGATGAATGATCTATATCTTCATTGTTGTCCAAATCAATATCCCTATTGTTGCTCCTATCCTCCTCATCATCCGAAGAAATACAAATGATTTCTGCCTCCATTGGAACGACTCTTTGAGCAACATCGTACTGAACTTGTGTAACAGGTCCTTGATTAGGCGAATTTTCCTTTGGAATATGCCTAAATTGGAAGTTAAATACTTCCATGAGTAGGTCTATTCGCCCCATGATCTCGTCATAGCACCTCCTGTTATATTCTCTTTCTTCTTCCAATACGCAGGTTACATTCTTCCAAACTCTTTCTTCCCTTGTCAAGGGTCTTGCAGATTCACACATGCAAGAGGTTTGAGAACGAGTTCTAGCCATTTGGTTTGTTAAAAATTTAAGTGAGAAGGTAAAAGAGAGAGGAGAAAAGAAAAAAAGATTGTTGAAAATTCTTTAACTATCAAGCAACTTGTGAAAAAAAAATGAAGGGTTGAGACTCTATTTATATATGAATTATGGGTCTGTATTAGATAAGGATTCTACTTCCTAATTTAACTTGAATTAAGATTACTAATCAAACAATCATATTCTAATTCTAATTCCTATTTAATTTGGTTCCTAATTAAATACTAACTTAATTACATACTACAAATCTGAAATATGAATTTTATTGGTGCTGAAATAAATAGAATTTGCAGTAAAATCACTAAACTAAAAGTGCAAAAAAATTTAAATTAAAACTAAAATTGCAAAAATTAAATGAGAATGCAGAAATTTCAAATTAAACATGCAGAAAATATAACATATTAAAAGTACATATTAAAATTAAAATAATAAATAAAAAATAATACAGCACAGCAATTGTTGCTTCCTCTACACTTACACCAAATATTGTCCGCAATGTTTTATAATAAACACAGCGCAAATACTAACAAAGACTAAAATCAGGATGACTCATCATCATTTGTCTCTTCAATGTTCAAAATAGCCTCAACGCGACCAATGCGTCTGTCTAACTGATGGACCTGCGCCTACAGCCTGTGTATGATAACTGTTTGCTCATGACCTGCTATAGTCAGATCTCGAAGTGCAGCTGTAGTGTCGTCCTGTGGATATTGGCGGGGTGGAGCGTCTACCGATGATGATTCGCCCGCAATGGTCGTTCCCCCCTGGCAGGTGGCTGTGTCTCGGTGTCAAATTCTCCCTCCGCTGCTGGATTATCCTCTATGGGCACTCCTTGGGGCATAGGAGCTTTACGCGGAAGCAATTCACCATTGGCACCAACTAGCTGATAAATATGCCCTGCAGTGACTTTACATAAACCCATACACCGACATAATCCCAAATTTACCATCTCCACAGTGGTGGTGGGGATAGTATCTCTAGGAAACCCGAAATGATAGGTAATAGCAGTTATCAACCCACATCCCACCCTAGCGCCCTTAACTGGTTGTCCTAAATATTTGAAATGGGGTAATAGCCAATATACCAAGTTCACCTTTCGCCCCGTCAACATGCAGTGAATAAAAAATAACTCTTGGCGCGAAACTCGACTGTTATTCTCTTTGCGACCAAAAATGGTGTGGGTCATGAGGCGATGCACATATCGAATAGCATGACTATAAACAAATTTAACTGCTGTCTCATTATCATTGTAAGGATACCTACTTGATAATTCTCTCCAAACATCATCATCATGAAAATTAGATGGGATTTTCCTATCCCCTTCGAACCCAAATCCAAAAATAGCTCCAAAAGCTTGCACACTCATATGCCTATCTACACCCATCAATGACAAAATGATGGAGATCAATAAGATTTGGTGTTTTTCATATTTATTTGTATATTTTTGGTATTTTTATTTTTCTTAATTACTTTTAGTAGGAAACTTAGTTTTAGGCATTATTTAAGGTGTTATATTAGTTTTGATTTGTTTCTCAATTTAAGTTAGTTTTAATTTATTTCCTTATTTATGTAAATTTGGTGATTTCTTTCCTTTTAGGAATAAATTATCATATTATATTTTAGGTTTTTTGGAAGTTATTTTCTATATATAGTTATGTAAATCTTAGGGTTGGGGGAGTTTGGATTTGAATTAAAAATAACATTTCTATTTGAAAGTTATTTCTTCCAATTTTCGGTATTCTTTTTTGAATCAACGAACTTTGATGCCTATTTCCTGGTATTTCTAAAATTAACAGGTTATAGAAGATTATTTTCTGATATTCGTGCGCGAATCAACTGATTATAATAGGATTCCGTTTTACCATTTTTATTCCGCAGCGTCAGTTGGTATCAGAGCTTGCGCTCCTTCTTTGAAAAGCCGTGCCATCAAGGAAAGGATGCCAGGTTGTACCTGTAGAGGTGGTTTATAATCATGACACAATAGCTCAGATGGAGTAATGTATCATAAATCATATGGAGGAACGTATGATACAAATGATGGATCAGTTAACTCAATGGGTAAATGAGCTTTTAAGAGATTAAATATTTAATCTTCATGCCTCAAAAATAATGTCAAATGTCAATTGGAATTTACCTCCAGCATTTGACGATTATCTCGATGAAGAAATATTATTATCTACAATGATAGTTTTATCATCTATTGAGAATCATAATAATATCGAGGAATCGCAACAGATCACAACACAGTTTCACAAGAAAGAAAATTATTATTATGAAGATCCATTCTTCATTAATCTTTCTACTATATCTGATTCTCAATTCATCAAAAAAATTTTAATTGAAACTTATATCCAAAGTTATTGGACAGATTGGATGGGAATTATAAGGAAAATTAGAAAGTTTCATATTTTTTATGAGTATTTTATGACCATGTATTTTCAATATAGAATTCTTTTACCTAAGGATTCTTTTGAAGATAATGTTGCTATAAATTCGAGGACGAATTTTCTCTACCTAAGAGAGAATGATGGAGATCAACAAGATTTGGTGTTTTCCATTTTTGTATTTCTATATTTTTGATATTTTTATTTTCCTTAATTACTTTTAATAGGAAACTTAGT
This sequence comes from Aleurites moluccanus, assembly GCA_948193065.1. Taxonomy (NCBI): domain Eukaryota; kingdom Viridiplantae; phylum Streptophyta; class Magnoliopsida; order Malpighiales; family Euphorbiaceae; genus Aleurites; species Aleurites moluccanus. Next base: position 12,465 of record CANXYC010037686.1, read on the forward strand.
TTTAGAAGTTATTTAAGGTATTATACTAGTTTTGATTTGTTTCTCTATTTAAGTCAGTTTTGATTTATTTTATTATTTATATAAATATGGTGATTTGTTTCCTTTTTGGAATAAATTACCATATTATATTTTAGGGTTATCTGAAAGTTATTACCTATATATAGTTATGTAAACCTTAGGATTGGGAGAGCTTGGATTTGAATTAAAAATAATCTTTCTATTTGAAAGTTGCTTCTTCTAATTTTCGGTATTCTTTTGAATCAACGAATTTTGATACCTATTTCCTGGTATTTCTAAAATCAACAGGTTATAGAAAATTATTTTCCGGTATTCATGCGCGAATCAATGGGTTATAATAAAATTTCATTTTTCCATTGATATTCCGTTGCATCACTCTGGGTCATTATCATGGCTTCTATAGATGGTGAATGATAAACTAGACAGAAACTCAAGCACGAGTTCTCTATAGGTCGGTAGATGTAAGCTTGCAAAGTAAGACCAACCTATATTCTCAAGCAAATTATTGACCACTGGTTCCAGTTCTAGTATTTTCAACATATTTGGGTCAATAAACCGAGTATCACCAATTTTTTTATTTGAAAGACAGAGATACTTATCTCACTGCGTGACATCGCGAAGAATCGCTTCGATATGGGGCGAAATTTGCGGCGTGGCTCTTCGGCTTCTTTTGTGACAAGAGATGGACTTGAGCGGCATGAGGTATAGATTTATTGAAGGGACGAAGGAAAAGACAGAAAAATTGGATTTTGGAGAAGAAATGAAGTGCTAGATGATGGATTTAGAGAATTAAGTTGAGAGAAAATGAAGGTTGAGAGAGAAAAGGTGGAATGCAAATGGAGAAAATGAAGGAATCCTTGTTTTTAACGGCTTACAGACTCGCTAACCGGGTGGGCACTCAAAATAACCAGTTGTAAGCCACCCGGTTATCACAGTGTGGGTTCCCAAAACACGCTAATCGGGTGAAATGACGCGGAACCGGTTTGCAGCTCCAAATAACCGGGTGACCTGGTTATAGAGACTGTGGTGCACGTCAAAATTTTTCAAATTTTAACCGGTTAGGAAGAAATTTAAACCAGTTGGACTGATTATTATTATTAAACATATATATATATATATATATATATATATATATATATA
>CANXYC010037794.1:0-18092 GCA_948193065.1 Aleurites moluccanus
AACTTACCAAAAATTCTTCAAAAACTTCTTTGAATTAATTAGCTATCCAAATGAGTTTTTCTTAGGAATCTAAGGTTGGATTTGTGTTTAGGCTAATGAAATTGATATGATTTCATCCAAAAATGGAAGAAAACCATAAAATTTGGTGGTGGGATGGTGTGGCCGAAATTTTGAATGATGAGCAATGAAAATTCTGCAACTTTTAAGCTTTTAAAAGATGTCAATGGTGAAGTGGTGGTAAAAATCTATTCAAATATCTAAAAAATGATCCAATGGTTTAGGTTTATGGTAACTTTGGTGAAACCTAGCCATCCAACCATCCATTTTGCTTACTTTAATGCTATTTGTCCATCCAAGGTCAACATTGGTGGCTAACATATACATTTGCGACACCAAATCAAAAACCAATGGCAAAAATCCAATGCTTGTAGCTTATGATTGCAAATTTACAACCTACTGATCAACCGTCCATTTCTTCATCATTTGATCCAATGGCTAGATTTAATCAAGCCTAAACTAATGTCATAAGGTTGCATACATAGTATAATTCCATACCTGAAAGGAAAAGACTATAATGCCCTTAGTTCACCCGAAGCACCTCAAGCACCTCAATTGAGGAGCTTACCCGGTACAATTTTCAATTGGGTTTATTTTTCCATCGAATCTTCAAATAAACTAAATAACATCATTTTCATTCCCTTAAATCATTTTCTACTTCTAAATATAGTGATAATTCTATAAGAACTCGAAGGGGGTACGGAATGACTATTTTGCCCCCAGTTCACAAAATTTCAAGTTTCTTCCAATTTCTTCCTAACTGCCTTTGATGTACTTTTACATGTGTAAAACTGTCTAAAACATGCATATTCATACAATTTAAGCAATAACATGCATCATACATAACATATAAGTAAACAAAGAAAACCTTAGGTTTGCCCTTTTGCAACTTTGGTTCTAAGCCCTTAAGCTAGGGTGTTGCAGCTTTAAGTCAATGAATGAATCATGCACATGATTAAGTATGTCATCATTCTCAATATGATCAAATCTATGCACATCAAAAGGACTAGTTTCATCAAATGTAACATTCACAGACTCTTCAACAACTAAAGTTCTTTTATTAAAGACTCTATAAGCTTTGCTAGAAGTTGAATAGCCTAAGAAAATACATACATCTGTTTTGGAGTCAAATTTTTTAAGATTTTCATTGGTGTTTAATATGAAGCATTTGCATCTAAATACTCTTAGATATGAAATTCCCATAAGGAGTTTTGTTTAAAATTTCTCTTATGAAAAGTCTATTTGAAATATAACAAGCACTATTGACGGCTATGACCTAAAAGTACTTAGGAAGTGAGTACTCATTGAGCATAGTTCTAGCCATATCAATAAGTATTATATTTTTCCTTTCTACAACTCCATTTTGTTGGGGAGTTATAAGAGTAGAAAAGTTATGAAAAATTCTCATTTTATCACAAAAGATTTTAAAATCATGATTAATAAATTCTCTTCCATGATCACTTATTAAAGATGTGATATAAAACCCTTTTTCATTTTGGATTTTTTTAGCAAAAGATTTAAACTCCTTAAAACTTTCATCCTTATGAGCAAGAAATAATACCCAAGTAAATTTAAAGTAATCATCAATAATGACAAATGCATATTGTTTACCTCCAAGACTAGATGTCCTACAAGGGCTACACAAATCCATATGCAAAAGCTTTAAAGGTCTAGTAGAAGAAACAACATTTTTGGTTTTAAAAGAACTTTTGACTTGCTTGCCCATTTGACATGCATCACACATTTTATCTTTGTGAAACTTGACCTTGGGGAGACTAATTACAAGCTCATTAGACTTAAGATTGTCAATGTGATCCATGCCAACGTGTCCAAGTCTCATATGCCACAACCATGCATCATCACATAGAGAAACCATACAATCAACAATATCATTATGCATGTTATTAATATCAATCATATAAACATTATCAATTCTATAACCAACAAACTTTTTCTTATCCTTCAAATGCTTCACATAGCATTTCTTAGAAGTAAAAGATATTTTATTTTCCATGTCATATAATTGACTAACACTAATCAAGTTATGCTTTAATATATTAACCAACAACATATATTCAAGAGAGGGTTTATTAGTCTTACCAATTTGCCCAATTCCAATGATTTTACCTTTGCCATTGTCTCCAAAGGTTACTTTTCGTCCTTTCTTCTCTTCCAATTTTGAGAGAAGACTTGCATTACTAGTCATATACCTTGAATATCTAATATCCAAATGCCATGATTATTCTTTCCTTGTGGATTTTAAGTATACCTACAAATGATAAAATTCATCTATTTTTAAATTGACTAACACTAATCAAGTTATGCTTTAATCCATCAACCAACAACATATATTCAAGAGAGGGTTTATTAGTCTTACCAATTGGCCCAATTCCAATGATTTTACCTTTGCCATTGTCTCCAAAGGTTCCTTTTCCTCTTTTCTTCTCTTCCAAGTTTGAGAGAAGACTTGCATTACCAGTCATATACCTTGAACATCCAATATCCAAATACCATGATTATTCTTTCTTTGTGGATTTCAAGTATACCTATAAATGATAAAATTCATCTATTTTTAGGTACCCAAATACTTTTGGGTCCTTGAAGGTTAGCATCAATATAATCTAAATACATTTCTAATATGACATTTGAAGTTTGAATGAACAAATTTCCCACAATAGTGACATCTTAAATGAATTTTATACTTTTGTTGAGATTTTGTTCTATGGTATGGTTTGGAATGATATTGAGGCCAATAACCATATTTTGATTTTGGTATAGAATATGCATTCTTTGGTCTTCTAAAATGAGAGTCATGTATGACATGTCTATGCACATTTGCTTTAGGCCTAGCATTTTTAGGCGTAGACATATAATCAATGTGAGCATGCGAGTTTGATGCCTTTACAAATATAGTCTTAGATGTTGATAGGGCATCCCCTCCACTATAGCCAAGTCCATATTTAATTGTAGGACACCTTTGGGACTCAAGTATTTTATCAATTTTTCTTTGTCATTACAAAGTTTGGACATGCAATCATTGAAAGTCTAACTTGTTTTTCAATAAGGAATTCTCATTTTTTAGCTTATTGCATTCTTGGTCTCTAAGGTTAATGACCTTTTTTAATTCATCATTAGATGCATTTAATTTATTTATTTCATTTTTGTAGTATCACAAGCATCTAAGACTTCAATTGACATTTCTTTCAATTTATCATATTTATTTTGCAATTTATGATATTGTGAAAGCAGTGTATCCATAATTTGCATGGCATCATTATTAGAGTTAAAATTGGAATTACTAACCTCACTTAAAGATGAATCCTCTTCAATTGCCATTAAGCAAAGATTGGCTACTTCATCTTTTCTAGCTTCTTTCTCTTCATCAGAGTCACTTGAATCATCCTAAGTGGTTGCCAATGCCTTCTACATGAAGCTTTTCTTAATCTTAATCTTGGACAATCTGCTTTTATGTGACCAAATTTGTCACACTCAAAGCATTTCACTTTATTACCCTTATACTTCTCATGCTTCTCATATCTTTCAAATAGCTTTTTGTTCTTGTTTTTCCTAAGAATAAGATTTCTTATTCTTTTGGTAGCAAGGCCATGTCTTCATCATCTTCCCTTTCATCACTATCAATTGAAAAAGCCTCCTTTAAAGTAATAAGAGCTATCCCTTTATTCTTCTCTTCAATATTTTCTTGAGATAAAGTAATTTTATGTGTGAGAAGTTTTCCTAACAAGTTGTCGGTTGGGAGGGTGCTCACATCATTGGCTTACTCAATTAAAGCTACTCTTGCTTCCCAATCTCTCTTGGGTAGAACTCTCAAGATCTTACAATTGATGTCTTCTTTAGAGTAATTCTTCCCAAACTTCCTCATTTGATTTACAATCACCATTAGATGATTGTACATTTTAGATACCTTCTCATTGGGTAGCATTTGGAAGAGCTCATATTCATGAGTAAGAATTTGAATTTTCTTACCCTTAACTTGATTTGTTCTTTCATAAGTGGTCTCAAGAGTATCCCAAATTTGCTTTGCTGAAATATAATGGGAGATTTTTTCATACTCTTCTTTACTCAATGCACAATAGAGAGTGTTCATTGCCTTTCGATTCCTCCCATTTGCTTTCCTTTCTGTCGGCGTCCATTCAATTTTTGGTTTGATGACTTCCATATCATCAATGGTTTTGATAGGAACCATATAACTCACTTCAACTATATCCCAAAGATTAATGCCATCATTATCCATGTAGATTTCCGTTCTATTTTTTTAATAGGGATAGTCAGTGCCATTGAAGTAAGGTGGTCTTATAGTGGAACCGCCTTTAATAATGTCGGTTGCTTGGTTTACCATATGATCTTTAATCCAAGATGGTTAAATCTTTTAAAGAGTGGATTCAAAGCTTTGATACCAATTGAAAGTCCCTTGGCAACTAAGAGGGGGAGTGAATTGCTTGTCTTTAAAAATTAATGACAACTTAAAATCAATAAGGAGAAGAAGGAAAGAAAATTCACTCAAGGAATTTATAGTGGTTCAGCCAAAATAAGCCTACGTCTACTCCTTAATATCACACTTGAGTATTTCACTAACTTTGATCCTTTTTACAGGTTCAAGATCAAACCTTAAAGTGTTTTGGCTCATACTAAACCTTATAAGTGTTTTATAAGTAGTTTCACACACAACCCAAAAGAATTACAATAGATGAGAAATAAATTACCCAATAACTTTTTTCCAACTTTCAAAAATTAATTACACTTCAACAACCTTAAAGTTTTAGCAATTAATTCTCTTTACAATAATAAACTCAAATTTAAGCTTAAGAACACTTGAATGCTTTGAAGGTATGAATTAATGCACTATGAATGGTTGTTGTTCTTCTATTAAATTCATACCAACCAATATAAATAGTCATCAGCTTAAAAAAACCATTTGGATTCATTAAATGTTCATTTAATGCAAATTCATATCATTACAACAACAATATTTTTATCAGCTTTTCAGGTGTAGCGGCGGCTATAAACATAGTAGCAGGCGCTACTAAGTAAGTAGCGGGAGCTACTGATCTTGTAGCAGGCGCAACTCAATCTTGCAATGAAAATTTCACTGCTGCAACTTTTAGAGTAGCAGTGGTGAATACTCTTAGTAATGGGAGCTACTTAATAGGTAGCGGGCATGAAGGTTCATCCAAATTTCCAAAGTGCTTCTGTGTCTTTGAGCCTAATCAGTAGTGGGCACTACTCAACATGTAGTGAGTGCTACGACTTGGCTCCTTTGAAATTGGATTTAAATTTTACAGATGTGAATGCTTGTGTAGTGACTGTGAATTACATAGTAGAGAGGGCTACACTTTCAGACTCAGGCTACTGGATCTTCTAGATTAAATTTAGCGGTTGTGAATAATAGGTAGCGACTGTTATTTACTTAATAGTGGGAAATATACAATAAAAAGTTGCATTCTAAAAAAAAAAGAACCTTGCCTATAAATAAGCAAACAATATTAGATGAATAATTAGTTGTTTATTTCCATCAAAATGAGCATGTTAGACACTCAAGGTCTAACGTGAGCCATGCCTTAGGTTCCTAAAAGCACAACCGAAAATCTTCAATAAGCTTTAAATATGGCTAAGACATGAATGCATGAATGCATGAGATGTATGTATTCTATTTCTAACAAACACATGAATGCATGAGATACTATGATGTATGTATCCTTAACTTGGATATTTTGATGCATAGTCATCTTTGAAAGGAAGAATAAACATTGAAGAGAAAAAGTTAAGAGTGCTTTGGCAAGAGCATCAAAATCTATCAAGCAAAACCTTAACTATCTAAGGAAAAGCACATCAGCAAATCTAGATCACTATGAAGACGAGAAGATAATGATCACCAAGTTTTTGAGTTGTGTAAAGACATATTTTTGCACCCTAAGTAGACTCGGACCATGCCAGACTGGTTGGAGATCGACCAAAGCTCCGATACAAATAAATAAGACTGTGCCAAACTGATCAGCGTCAACTGGAGATCAAACAGCCTTCGGATCGGATGAATCAGATCAAAAGAAGTTAGAAGCGCCACGTGGAATCTTGTCAAGAAGGCCAAAAGCCTCTAGCGACACTGCCAGGAGGCCTTGATGGCTACGGCACCACCAGCAAGCCTTGGTGGTATTGTTAAGCCTTTTGGGCGACGCCACCACGAGGCTCCAATGAATTTTTTGAATTCCATATTTTTTTTCATCCATCAGTGTTCCCCAGCCTTTTCCTACAAATACAGGTCCTGTGAGCCTCCAAAATTATACCAGAACAACTATGTTGAGCTTTCCTTAGTTTGCTCTCCCTTCTCTCTTCTTATTCAATTTTCTTTAACATAAGCAGTTTATCTCTCTTTGATTTTGAACTGATTTCTCTAACTCTCTTTGAGAGGGAGGAATAAAAGGCCATCATTTTTTAATTAATTTGACTAATAATTCATCTTGGTAATAAAAATTAGACAATAATTAGACTTTTGGACTAATTTTATTACCTTGACAAAAGTAAACTTCGATTCAGAAGAACTATAAGATGCCTTCTGCCCAAGTCGTGAAGCAAGGTATTGTGTTCTAAACTCAATCTTTTCAAGTTAATACATTGCATATTGCATCTCTCGTTTTCTATCTTTTTTTAAATTGGTAAAGCATCAAACTAAAAAATCAAAACATGATAAAATGAAAGAGGTAAAATCAGACTTTTCTTAAAATCATATCTAACGCCTTTGCAAAAAAGCAGAACTACATATGTTTTGATTCTTATTCAAAGAGATATGCAAGCAAGCTGTTTAATAGCTTCAATTCCAAATGCACCAAAAAACCTTTATTTTTCTTTCCAAATTGTATATTTTGTATTTAATTTTATCTTTTATGTAATTTTGGGGAATGTGTGGTCGACCTAAAATTTCCATAAGGGCTAGAGTTGACATCTTTTATTTTTAGGTTTTGATGTAATAATTAAACTTCTTTTACTTTACCTTTTTGTTCTTTACTTTATTGCTTATGGATGTTTATAATTACATATTTTTGCTTCCCTCATGTATAAATTCCATTCTTATAGCTTGTTCATAAAAATAACTTTTCATAAATCGATCAATAAATGGAAAGTCAAATTTGAGTTACTTAAAACCAAAAATCTAATCCCCGAACTCAGTCTCGGTTCAAAGGTTTAGTGATTTTATCTTTGGGTTACACTCTGGAGTCAAAATTGGGTTTTCCTTTCTTTTCCCTTAAAAATAAAAGTGGCGATTCTATAATATTTTTAAAATAAAGGTTAAAGAAATGATTTGCAAATGTAAGGCAAAAGTTATTTTTAATGCGTGAGAAATCACCCAAACAAGCATCTCGGTGCTCGGGCGAGGCCTCACAGTTAGTGATTCCACTGAAGACAAACTTTTTCTAAAATTTAAGAGGACTACTATTTGGTTTAAGAAAATAATGCTTTTTTTTGAAGTGACTTTTATTTGATATTTTATTTAATTATTGATTTTCATACATCACTTTGCATAACTAGTTACGAATCAAAACCTTCAAATAGTGAGTAGCTTTGACTTGGAAACTCTCTTTGAGTATGTTAAGAGGTTGCAAAAGCATCCACCTCGACAAATCTTCAATCTTTTTGCAGTGTAATAGGCAGTACATACTGTTGGACCCACACAAAACTCTTTATTTCACATGTAGTTAGATATATCACTGCCTTAGTGTGATGGATACCCTTTTTATCCAAATAGAACTCATACCCTAGGTTGTATGCACCTTAAATAATTTAAGCCATGATATGATTGCATAATCATGAATCAATTTTTAACCATGCATTCATAGTGCATAAAGCATGCATTTTGTCACGACCCCGACCTGGAATCATGACCGACGCTAAAAAACGGGAAGACAATATGCCACCTGAACCAGTAGCAAGCCTTACCTGAACATCATTTAATTATATCCCACAAAAATAACATAACATAATATTAAATGGAAGTTCATCCTCCAATAAAATATTATCCTGATATATTGCAATCGACATCATAGACATAACATAAGTGGGGATTTATTCACCCACAAGCTGACATATTAAATATTACAAATGACTAACACACCAGTAATTGTGGAAGTACTAAAAGTAATAAAATTACATAATAACCTTAAGAAGTATGTACTCTGCGAAGAAGGAAGCAAAGTTGATCTTGAAGGAAGAAATGAGGAAGTTACCCTGAAAAAATAGTGAACAGGGTAAGCGTTCGACTCAATGAGTTGATATAATTTAAATAAACATGTATGTCAACAATTATCTATATGAAATGTCATATCACAATTCATCATCAATAAAACAGGCCAAATATATCACTCATGATGAAAATAGTCAGTGGAATCCACCATTTATCTATAATCCATAAACATAAATGGGGAGTTGACCCCCTCCCTTGGCTTTCTTAAAAATTCAAATATGGGGCCACGGTGAGTCTAGCTTGAACCAGACATCCCAATACTCTCTTATCCATATCCAAAGGCCATAGTGAGACTAACTCTAACCAGGTTAATCCCTGTAATAATATCATCATAATCATTTCATAACATGTCTCATAAAATACCATCATAATGTATCATATCATAAAATTCATATTACCTAAGTTAGTATAGGTGGATTCCACGTCCTTCTATTTTCATCGCAACACATCAATACAGAATCAAACATAATACATCAATTATCATTATAATCATACATGTGCATCAAAATTTCTAATGCAGAATGTAATAATTAAATATACGTAAAGATGGCATACATTTAATATTTATGCTATACTCAAATGCACTGTTAACTTAAATTATATCAACTTACAGTACAAAAGGAGGTATTCAGTCCCTGTCTCCGATAGGACCCATTGCGGAAGCACTTGGAGTATCTAAAGAAAATCATTAATAGAAATATATTAATTACTAACTAATGGACATCCTAATTAATTATATAAATATTTAACTTAATGATTCTGCCGAAAATTCGGCAGACTCTCTAAAATAGGACGTAGCCCCCTGAAAAACAATAAATTTATATCCTCTCATAAATATTCCAATTCAAGCAATTTATTGCCCATCCGGGGCCTTACAATAAATTATCATCACATTCTCCTTATCAATTCTCAAATCAAAGCTCGCAACAAACGTAAATAAAATAATTATCCGTACTGATAAAATAATTAAGTTCTTAATTCTCAATCAATAATTTAAATTAGTTTCTAAATAATTTATTTTTCATAAAAATAGACATAAATCTATATTTTATATTATCCATATCACCTAAAAATAAGTTTCTCATAAATAGCTTAATTATTTACTTACTTAAAGACAGTCTAAAAATTATTTATTCCACAAAAAAAAATTAAATCGGTATCCTAACTCCACATTTAACTTATAATCTAATCCCTAAAATTTTTCATAATATCAAACATAATTTTTAGAGTTAAAAAAAAACTCATTTTGCCTAAAATTTTAGAAAAAGACCCGGACTGAAATTTTTTCGGTCCAAGCTCCGATTTTTTATCAAGGCAAAATAGCTGCCAAAAGAAAGCTTGAACCGTGACGAGTGCAATGGTGGTGAAATCACCGAAAAAGGATGTCAGAATTTGCCGAAAACTGCTTCGGACGGTGGCGGTGGCCCATTTCTAGATGTCGGCATGTGTGGCTAGCTCCGATGACCGTTCATGGCCGGATATGCACCGGTGAAGTTATCTGGGGCTGAGCTTCCTCCTGGTGTAGGCGGTATCGATGGACGATGGCCGGATGGTGGTAGATCGACTAACTTTCCTTTTCTCTCTCCTCTCTCCTCTCTCCTCTCTCTCTCTCTCTCTCTTTCCTCTCCTTCTTTTCTGTTCTTCTGTGCAATTTTTATTTCTCTAGAATACGGGTCTGATTGATTGATTTAAACCAATCAAATTCCTATTCTCTTTATTATTATTGTTTTTTAAAAAACTTATAAAAGCTATATATATATATTTCTCCCTTAAATGAACTGAGAGATGGGGTTGGCCTGGTTGTTAGAAGGCTTAGACTCCCTCCTACTAAGCTTGAGTTCGAGTTCTAGCTTGGTCTTTTTTTATTATTTTTTTTACAGATATTACGTTCTCCCCTCCTTAAAGAAAATTCATCCTCGAATTAAAAAAAGAACCTTACCTTAATCAACTTATGAAAAGATGAGGATACTGCTCTTTCATTTCTTGCTCTATCTCCCAGGTACACTCTTTTGTCATGTGACTTCTCCAAAGTATTTTAACCATGCAAATTTCCTTAGAGCGGAGCTTTCTAACTTAAGTATCAAATACATGAGAAGAATCAGAAATGTATTTCCTTAACATGGAGATATAAAAGACTGAGTGAACATGAGAAAAATTCTCTGGAAATTCTAATCGATAAGAAACTGCACAATTTCTTTCAATTATCTCAAAAGGCCTAACGTATCGTGGTGCCAATTTTCCTTTCTTTTCTAATCTCATCACACCTTTCACAGGAGAAACCTTTAAGAACACCATGTCTCCTATAGCAAATTCCACATGTCGTCATCTCGGATCAGCATAGCGATTCTGCCTACTAAAAGCAGTTTTCAATCTTTCTCTAATTATTGGAATGCTTTTTGAAGTTACTTGCACCAAATCTAGTCCTGCTAACTTACTTTCTCCTACTTCATTCTAACACATCGGGGATCTACACTTCCTGCCATACAAAGCCTCGTACAGTGCCATCTCGATGTTGGCGTGATAGCTATTGTTATACGCAAATTCAATTAAAGGAAGATGCCAATCTCATTGTCCTTCAAATCTAAAACTCACATACGAAGCATATCCTTCAGGGTTTGAATAGTTCTCTCAGATTGACCATCGGTCTGAGGGTGAAAAGCTGTACTAAAATCCAATCTAGTACCCATGGCTTTTTGCAATGATTTCCAGAATCGAGATGTGAACTGTGGACCCCCTATCAGACACGATGGAGACCAAAACTCCATGCAAACAAATAATCTTTTCCAAATATAACCTCGATAATCGTGCCACTGAATAAGTTACCTTGACTGGAATAAAATGGACTGACTTGGTCAATCTGTGAACTATCACATATATAGAATCATAACCTGAAGAAGTCCGAGGTAGTCCAATAATAAAATCCATAGTAATTTGTTCCCACTTCCACTCTAGTATTGGTAGTGGTTGAAGAAGACCCAATGGTTTCTGATGCTCTAGTTTAACTTATTGGCAAACTAGACATCTAGATACATAATCTGCTACATCCTTTTTCATACCACTCCACCAATATGTGCTTTTCAAGTCATGATACATTTTAGTTGATCCAGGATGAACACTATAAGTTGTATGATGTACTTCCTCCATAATTTCCTTTCGTAAATCATCCACATTAGGAGCGTATAATCTAACACCATATCGGAGAGTCCCATCTATATCTACTAGAAAATCTCATACTTTACCTTCTTGAATTCTAGTTAAAATTTTCCTTACTTGTGGATCTCGCATTTGAGCGACTTTAATTCTGTCCAATAAGATTGACCGAACATTGAAATGAGCTAAGAGCACTCCATTCTTTAGGAACTCCATAAGTAGTCTCGTATCAAACAATCTGTGCAGTTCTTGTACTAGCGGTCTCTTTTCAATACTAATATGAGCTAGATTGCCTGACGACTTCCTACTCAAAGCATTAACATCCACATTAGCCTTGCCCGAGTGGTAGAGAATACTACAATTATAATTCTTTAATAGTTCTATCCACCTTCGTTGCCTTAAATTCAAATCCCACTGCTGAAAAATGTATTTCAAACTTTTGTGATCCGTATAAATTTCACACGTTTCTCCACACAGACAGTGCTTCCATATTTTTAATGCAAATATCACCGCAGCCATTTCCAAGTCATGGGTAGGATAGTTTTGTTCATGCTTCTTCAATTGTCTTGATACATAAGCTACTACTTTAACATGCTACATTAATATACAACCAAGACCCACTCTCGAAGCATCACAATATACTATGTATCCACCTGTACCCAAAGTAAGGTTAGTATAGGTGCTGATGTCAAGCAGTCTTTCCATCTTTGAAAACTTTCCTCATAAGCATTGGTCCATTAAAACCTGACATTATTCTAAGTCAACTCTGTAAGAAGTGCTGCAATTCTAGAAAAGTCTTGCATAAAGTTGCGATAATATCCAGCTACACTAAGAAAACTATGAACTTTAATTACTATGGTCGGCCTTAACCAGTTACTTACCACCTCAATCTTTTTAGGATCCACTTGAATACCACCCTTAGATACAACATGTCCTAAGAAAGGCACACTGTTTAGCCAAAATTCACACTTAGAAAATTTGACATATAACTGATGCTCTCTTAAGGTCTGCAACACCATCCTTAAATACCAAACATGTTCCTCCTTACTTTTGGAGTAAGCCAAAATATTATCAATAAAAACTATCACAAAGCGGTCCAAAAAAGGTATGAATACTCTATTCATCAAGTCTATAAAAGCTGTTGGTGCATTAGTAAGCCCAAATAACATCACCAAAAACTCATAGTAGCCATCTCTGGTCCTAAATGCTGTCTTGGGTATGCCATCCCTCTTAATCCTCAATTGATGGTAACCTGATCTCGGATCTATTTTTGAAAAATATTTAGCTATCTGAATTTGATCGAACAAATCATCAATCTAAGGAAGGGGTATTTATTATGAATAGTCACCTTATTAAGTTGTCTATAATCAATGCAGAACAGTAAGGAACCATCCTTCTTTTTAACAAAAAGCACTGGAGCACCCCAAGGTGATGTACTGGGCTTAATAAAACCCTTATCCAACAATTCCTGTAATTGTTGCTTTAATTCTTTCAATTCTGCATGTGCCATCCTATATGGTGGCATAGAAATAGGCTCGGTACTCGGTACCACATCTATATAAAATTCAATCTCTCTATCAGGAGGTAATCTTGGCAACTCATCAGGGAACACATTAGCAAACTCATTAACAATCGACACATTGTCAATTATGTTCACGTCAGCTGTCACATCTTTAAACAAAGCCAAATAACCCTGACATCTCTGTCTTAACATTGTCCTAGTACTCATAACTGATATTAAATTGTAAGTAGTAATTGTATGGTCTCCTTTAAAATTAAATTCCACATCACCAGGCATATGAAAAATCACCTCCTTATTTCTATAGTCTACAAAGGCAAAATGAAAAGCTAACCAATCCATTCCTAAAATAACATCAAAGTCCATAACATCTAGCAGTATGAGTTCTGCTAAAAGTTCTCTCCCTTCCACCGTAATGGAACATGAAGGAAAAACCATATTTACAACTAATGTTTTACTCATAGGAGTAGCAACAGATAAGGGATAATCTAAAGTAATTGGTTGTCTATCCAACTTCATAGCCAAACTAGGAGAATAAATGAATGTGTAGCACCCAGATGAATTAATACTCGTGACTCAAAAGAACATACATGAAGAATACTTGAAACAACTGCATTAGATGCATATGCATCCAGACAAGTCAAGGTAAAGACTCTGGCTTGTCCTCCTCTTGGCTGACTTCGACCTTGAGACTGACTGGGCCCTCTACTAGCCATCCTACCTCCTGAACTTCTTCCTGCTGAACTGCGGTTGGGCTGGCCCAAAAAAACTACCTACTTGAGAAGCATAGGGAGTAGAGCAGGCAGGCTGACCCACACTAGCCATAAATCCTCGGGTATAAGTCTGTTGACTTCTAATTTGGGAACATTCCTTAGAAAAGTGACCCATTTGACCACACTCATAGCATTGATCAGTACAAAAATGACAGGGTCCTTGATCCATCTTACCACATCTGTTACAAGAACTATCCCCAGTTCTAGATCCTGAACTGCTATGACTTGAACTCTGACCATTTCCACCATAACTCTATTGAAATCTAGATGATCCCCCTGATCGATGCCTACCATGATCCCTTCTTAATCCCATTCTTTTCTCTCTACGACTAGACAACATTATACTCATCATCTGGGTCTCTGTAGCATACTCTATATTGCCATAACTGGATCCACTAGCTTAGGGATTCCCTTTACTTTTCTTATTTTTACCCTCGACTATTTTAGGAAAAAGCTTCATCTCAGCTCTGCGAGCTCTATCCACCACTTCCATAAACGAGCCACTGAACCCCACTAAAGAAACATAAGCATTGTCTAGTCCTACTACAAACCGATCTACTTTCATCTGTTTAGTTGGAATTAAAGTGGGGGCATACCAACTAAGGTCTAGAAAAGTCTGAGTGTACTCCTCTATGGATTTCCCCTTTGCTTTAACCCCTCAAATTGATATATATTCCTAGATCTCACTGCATCAGGGACTGTAAATTTTATGAACATATCAAAAAATTCTCCCCAAGTGAACTGATCTACTCGATGCTTCACATAATTCTTGTACCACTCATTTGCTGTAAATCCCTTCAAATTAATCCAGCCATATTTATTGCTTGCTTGTCTGAAATGTGTAGGGAATCTTTCATTCTTTTTACTATTTTCAAGTATTCAAAAGGATCCCCTATCCCATCAAACTTAGGTCATCCCAATTTGGTGACATGATACATGTCCACTTCTATGGATGTTTGGACCCTAATTGCATTTTGAGTCTGCTATTGTTGTAACATGGTTCGTGCCCAAGTACCCATAACTCCTCGAAAATCAGCTACACCCTGAACAAAAGTAGCCATATTAAAACCCTCCATTCCATAATCCATTTGCGGAGGAGCTTGCCCCTGAACCTCAGTTGGAGCACTCCTATTAACCCTAGGTCGACCTCTCCTAGATGTATTGGATACAATGGGCTGATTAGAAGCCTCATCAAGAATATCTTCCTCTGTATTAGTGTTCGCTCTCCTTCTCGTGTTGACTATTATGTTGATAAAAGAATTATACTTTAATTTTCATCATAACATAATAACCTTCAACATACTAGATGTAATCAAAATTTAAGGCTTAACAATGATAATTGAGGCAAAAGAGACTTAACCAAGACAATTTGAAACCCTAATTTCTTCTGCAATTACCGTCCTACAAAACTCATTCCATCATACTTTCATCACTAAATTTAATACCTATAGCTTTGATACCAACTTTGTCATGATCCTGACCTAGAATCATGATCGGCGCTAAGGAACGGAAAGGCAATATGCCACCGGAACCCATAGCAAGCCTTACCTTTATTAGTAAAACAAATCCATTTACTAAGAAATTAGTCCAAATAAGACCTATGACCCAAAATCCAACCAAATCATACTTGTGTCCAAAAGAAAGAATCTAACCTAAAAACAATTACCCAAAATCCAAAGCAGAATCCTGTACCAGTCGACCTACTATTTTATTGACCCGTACCAGTCAAATCGACCCACTGTCCCATTTACTAGTACTAATAAAATAGACCCACTGTCCCATTTGCCTATACTAGTGAAACTAATCCATTAATCCACCAAATAGAAAATTGGGTGTCCGACTAAATAGTAGACACGACTCACTAAACAAAAGACCTTGTACCTGGCCCACCGACCTAGAGGAATCTTTTTGTCAAAAATTGTGCACAACAGATCTGCACCCCTATTTTATCTATAACTCATGAACTGACCTTTTCACTTTCCTTTCATGCAAGGTACCAATGTCAAACCTAATCGACATGGATGCCATGACCACACTCCTCATCAATCTTCTAAAGATGTATGAGGAAAATTTTCAAGCTATCCTCAATTCTACCTTGGATGCTCAACAAACCCACTTTGACAGAGCATTAATCGTTCAACAAACCAGCTTCAATAATGCCATAGCCGCTCAGTAAGATAGTTTTCGGAATGTGATAGACTATTTGGCTAATGCCTTAAATTTCCAACATCAGACCATTATAGGTGAGGTAAGGAAATTGATGAACCAAAATCAAGCTAACCCCATCCAATCAAGCTCTTCAACTATATCTAGTGCTAATATGGGCAACACCAGCATGTCAGCAAACACAAACAACATCCTTTCTGTTTCCTTTAATCCTTTTCAGGGAAGCAAAATTCTTACCCATATGCTAACAAAAAAGTCTGAAAGGCACGATGCCATTATGCTCGAGCAAAATTGCACAATAAAGGAAAAAGGTAAGTAGATTGACACTTCCACCCTCAAGAGTGTTACCTCTAATAAACAAAAGGGAAAAAGAGTAGTTACCATAAAAAAATTAGAAAAAAGGAAATTTACTGATTTGGGTAAGCCCTTTAGCTTAATTTACAAGGAAGCATTGAAGGCCAAGCTGGTCACACCTTTAGAAATCGAGGCTACCTCTAAACCCTATGCCAAGAAGTTGGAACATGAATGAATACTGTGAATATCACCAAGGTCATAGACATAAAAAATGACATATGCAAAAATCTAAGGCACAAAATCTATGTCACGACCCGGATTCCCGGACCGCGACGGTCCTAGGGTACGGGAGATGCCAATGGTGACTGACACCCGTAGAACCCAGTATCACATGCATCATCTATAAACCTCAATATTTTATTCATATTAATTAATTACCATTCATTCTGTTAACCTGTTATGCATTCTATAATCATTCTGCAAATGGCTGTAACATTCACATATCATGTCATAATACCATAAAATAACTTAGAATAATATCATCAACATTATATATACAATGTTCATCTCCTAGCTAACCCATATATACCCATAGAGCAGCTAGATCATGAACACCAAAATAAATACACATAATATCATAAATATACATAATAGACTATTGCAGATGTCCCAGGATGACAGAAGATAGGAATCTGCAATCTACTCCTCTCCTGAAATGGGTAAACAATGAAACGGGTAAGTATAGATGATACTCAGTGAATTTACATGCATCACAATAAATAATAGGCATAAATAAATAATGGTGTCAATCAATAGAATAATAATATACAGTATGGATATCAGGGTACAGTAATGCCAAAGAAATAACATATAGGCTCGGTTACATATGGAAAGACAGATAATGGGATGGATTGTATGAAAAGAAATCATACAATCTCCAGTTAGTCAATATGGACCATATAGGTCTCCAGTATCAATGAGCATAAGGCTGATCAGGCCCTATGGCCAGATTCATAACCCCTCCTAGCTAGGGTAACAGTAAATGTGCACAAGGTCAACGGTATTTCCCCACTACCCTATCGAATTAGTAGCTCTGCCAAACCATATCAGGGTCAATAGCAAGGGACACCATAAGCAACAATGGCATCCAAATAACAGTCAATCCAATAACAATCAGTTTGGTATCAGTCAGTACAGTATTCAATATACTCAATAGCAATGCCATATATAATATAAAATCAATAATAGTAAGTTTAGCAATAAGGAAAGGCATTAAACAAAAGTTGGTTCGGTGGTCGAAAATGGTAGTCAATTGGCATGCCAATGTCGCTGGCAACAATGGCATTCAATTGGTAGGCCTGTGGCATGCAAACCAATAGGCCAATGGCAAATGAACTAGGCATTTCATCGAACACTTGGTGGGCATACATTGGCAAGCCAATAGGTTAGGCTTTGGTGTAAAATTGACTTGCCCATTCAAACCAACAACAAACCACATTGTCCAACAAAGCATAGGTATCAAAGAAACACAATTAAACAATGTTAAAATGGATCAAATTGGCTAGGAATTATCAATGAAAATCAAGCAAAACATAGGCATTTTTTGTCATATAGTGTTTGGCCATGAAGTGGGTTTTGCCAATGGTTTCCAATCAACAATTTAACAATTCAAACATGTCAAATGATGCAATGTAAACTCACCTAATTGTCACAGCCCAACTTGGGAGCCATGACGGTCCTAGGGTACGGGTGATGCTTATGCTACCAGTACCGCGAAGAACCCATGAACTATACTATATGGCATGCACAACACTATTAAGCTCAAAATAACTTAAACAATTTAAGAAAAATCGGGCAGCATCTCCTTTGTATAAGGAGCATG
>CANXYC010037812.1:0-11371 GCA_948193065.1 Aleurites moluccanus
AAAGCATTAAATTCATCAAAACAACACTTTAAATCTAAGATATGCCTATTAGGGTTCAAACTTCCAATTTGCATTTCAACCATTTAAAATGAAATTTAAACCATAAATATTAACAAATACAACCTTAGGAATATTTCTATGACATTAAAACTCAAAAATCATTAACTTACCCAAAGTGCTTCCAAACTTTAAATGAAGATTTGGTGGCCTTAATGGTATTGGTTTTGAATTTTAAGTTTAGATTAGTGTTTAGGATTAAGAATACTAACTATTTGTGTTAAGAAATGGAAGAAAATATCAAAGGATGGATGGGTGGTGTTTGGCCGAACCAAGCAATGAAAATGGAGATTTTAATGGCTGAAAATTATCAAGAAGAAGATGATAAATAGTCAAATTTATCCAAAAGCAAAAGGTTTGATCCAATGGTTTAGGTTCCATAGTAATCTTTGTGAAACCTATTAATCCAACCATCCATTCTTCTTACTTTAATCCTATTGGATAATCCAAAGTCAACTTAGATAGGTTATACATACATCTAACACACCAAATCACAAACCAAAGGCAATGATTCCATTCATTGAGCTTAGGTTAGCAACTTTGCAACCTACTCATCTAACCATCCAATTTAAAGTCATTTGATCCAACGGTCGGATTTAACCAAGCCTAAACTAATACCATATGATTGCACACACTTGATAACTCCATATTATAAAGGAAATGACCAAAATACCCCTAGTGCAACCGAAACACCGAAATCGCGCAACTTGCCGATAACGATTTTTCGATCGAAATTATTTCTTAAACTACTTCTCAAATAAATAAAATAAGGTCATTTTCAAGTCTTTAAATTATTTTCTCTCTTTAAATATGATATTAAATCCATAAAATTCCGACGGGTGAAAAATGACCATTTTGCCCAAGTTCACCAAAAATTCAAAATTTACCGATTAAGTCCTAGCAGCCTCTGGACTATTCCTATGCCTAAAACTAATTCAAATAACATGCATAAATACCAATTCTATGCATAAATATATATTAACATCACAATATAAAGAAATCAAAAATCTCCCCCCGAAGATCTCTATATAGGATAAGTTCAGGTTAGGCTGAGGTGTTACACTTCAAATACCGGGTGCTCGGTATTTCATCTCCTGACGAATTTTTCCAATTGAAAATCTAAAATTTCAATTTTCAAATTAAAATAAAATTAAATATTATCTAAAATCAAGATTATAATAAAAAACAATCTAAATCAAATTTAAACTTAATAATTAAATCAAATTCAAATATTTTATTTATCAAAAATAAAAGAAATAATATTCAAATTTAAACTAAAATTATCAAATCTTCCTAAAATCAATTAATCAACTAATAATATAAAACTTAATTAAAATAAAGTAAAATTAACTAAAAATATAATTAAACCTATAGTAAACTCTACTTAAAATGAATTAAAAATGACTTAATTATTATGTCTAACAATGAACCGACAAGGATTTCAGCCAGGAAAAGGATTAGGGATTAGGCTGCAAGGCATTATGGAACCTATTGTGTTGACAAAGGGTAAAAATAGAGCGGGTCTAGGTTATGTCTAGCACCATTCCAGTCACGTCAATTTATCACGACAGATCAATGCTAGGAAGGTACATCATTTCCTCACATTCGAGAGACCTTTCTTCCACCCACTACAGTGATTAACTCTATGACCATCATCGAAGAATTTTTTTATAATGACTTAGAAGCTCTCGAGGGGTTGTCCATCAATGTTATCTCTACATAATGCAGCTCTAGCCAGTATGTTGCCCCCAATACCGAAGATCAAGATTTGAACAATTGGGAAATGGTGGAATTGCCTAAAGTGTTTTTAAAGTAATGCCATCATAGAAAAAATAAGACTATTTTTGTTTTTTTTCCTTAGTCTTGTTCCGTATTATTTTTTTTTTTAATTTCCATCATTATATGTTTTTGAACTTTTGTAGCAATATAATCTATTCTTTTATTTCCATAATATACGTGCTTTTTTTTCTCTCTCTTATGCATTTTCTTGTGTTGTTTCCAATTTGTTCTGTTTTTCTTTTTCAACATACTTAGGGGAAATGATACATTTATCATGGAACCATTAGATATTAATGCCAATGTACGTGCTTTTGAAAAACTTGTAAATAGTATGAATAAAGATTTTTCAGATGAAGATGACGAGATAGAGATACCAGAAGAATTAGAAAGGTTAATGGGCGTACTAGAGAATGGGATGGAAGCCGTAGGGGATGTCATAGAAACAGTGAATTTGGGGACAAAGGAAGATAAAAGGGAAGTGAAAGTGGTTAAGTATGAGGGAACAAAGAAGTTCATTTTGCTATTGAAAGAGTTTCCAGACATACTAGCTTGGTCTTACTAGGATATGCCTGGCCTAGAACCTGGAATCATAGCCCATAAAATTCCTCTTGCACTTGGAGCAAAACCAGTCAAATAGAAGTTAAGGCGAATGGCCCCCGATATCCAATTGAAGATTAGGGATGAAATCCAGAAGCAGTATGAAGTCGAGTTCTTGGAAGTGGTTAAATACCCCCGAATGGGCAACCAATGTAGTCCCTGTGATGAAAAAAGATGGTCGAGTACGTATGTGCGTCGACTATAAGGATCTAAATCATTGCAGTTTAAAGGATGACTTCCCGCTTCCACATATAGACACTCTAGTGGATAATGTTGTCGTCCAGGAGAGGTGTTCATATGTTGATGGTTTTTTGGGTTATAATCAAATAAAAATGAGCCAAGACGACAAAGAGAAGACCACATTCATCTCACAATGGGGGACTTTCTGCTATAAGGTAATACCTTTCGGTTTGAAAAATGTTGGAGCAACTTATCAGCGAGCCATGGTGGCATTATTTCATGACATCATGAATAAGGAGGTGGAATGTTATGTAGATGACATGGTAATCAAATACAAGCCAGGTGAAGATCATGAGGTTGTACTTCGAAAAGTGTTTGAAAGACTCCGTAAGTACAAGTTGCGTCTTAATCCCCATAAGTGCATATTTGGGGCAACTAAAGGGAAGTTATTGGGTTTCATCATCAGCAAGGAAGGTAATGAGGTTGATCGTGATAAAATCAAGGCCATTCAGAATATGCCTTCCCCAAAAACAGAGAAAGAAGTCCAGAGTTTTATAGGAAAGTTGAACTACATTTCCCGATTTGTTTCCAACATGACAGCTACTTGTGAACCTATTTTTCGCCTCCTGAAGAAGAATTACACTAAGGGATGGGATGAAGAGTGTCAGGTAGCCTTCGACCGCATCAAGTCATATTTGCAAAACCCTACTATTTTAGTGCCTCCTGTTCAAGGGCGCCCATTTTTGCTTGATCTGGCTATCCTCCAAACATCAATAGGTTGTGTTTTGGGCCAACACGATGACTCGGGTAGGAAAGAAAGAGCCATCTACTATTTGAGCAAGAAGTTCATTGCATATGAAACCTGATATTCTACTGTTGAAAGCACCTGTTGCGCTTTGGCCTGGACTGCTCATCGTTTAAAGCAGTATATGTTGAACAATACCACTTGGCTTATTTCGCAGATGGATCCGATCAAGTATGTATTGGAAAGCCCATATGTGCTAGGGAAAATTGCTAGGTGGCAAGCCATATTGTCTCAATATGATATCAAGTACATGACCCGCAAGGCAGTCAAAGGTAGTGGCATTGCAGTTTTATTAGCTGAAAATCCATTGGATGAGTATGAGGCCTTAGATTTTGAGTTCCCTGATGAATATATCAATAAAGTAGAAAAAGAGCCAGAAAATGAAGAGGAAGAGATATGTTCAAAAGACTTATGGACGATGTACTTTGATAGAGCCGTCAATCTAAATGGAAATGGAATTGGATCAGTTTTCATTTCTCCAAAAGGAAAGCAGTTCCCTGTGCCTGTCAAATTAAGCTTTGAAGTCACTAATAATATAGCAGAATATGAGGCATGTGTCAGTGGGTTGTTAGCAGCTATCAAGTTAAAGGTAAAGAAATTGAAGGTGTATGGAGATTCAGCTTTGATCATTTACCAAGTAAATGGTGACTGGAAAATGAGAGATTCCAAATTGATCCCATATCAAAAATACCTCACCAGCTCTTGGAGGAGTTTGATGAAATTAATTGTAGTCACCTGAGTTGAGAGAAAAATCAATTTGCCAATGCACTAGCCATACTGGCAGCTATAACCGAGGTTGAGGAGGGAAGTACAATTCAACCTCTACAAATTGTGACCAAATCCACTCCCATTTATTGCATGGCTATAGAAGAAGAATTGGGTGGTCATCCTTAGTTCTATGATATCCAACAATATTCTTTACACCGAAAATATCTTCTAGGGGCTATTGAAAATGAAAAGAAGTGGATTCGACGGGTTGTCCTTGAATATTTTCCAAGCGGCGGGATCCTTTATCGGTGTGGTTCACAGCGTGAATTGTTGCATTGTGTTGATGCAAAAGAGGCACAAGCTCTGATGTTTGAGATTCATGAAAGGAAATTGTGGCGCACATGCCAATGGTCATATGATGGCCAAACAGATACAAAGACATGGGTACTTTTGGCTCACAATGGAGACAGATTGCATCAATTAGTTCGCAAATGCCACAAGTGTAAGATATATGCAGATAAAATTCATTCTCCTTCTCATGTCTTGTATAATATAGTGGCACCATGGTCGTTCTCAATGTGGGGCATGGATGTGATTGGACCCATTACTCTAAAGGATTCTAATGGTCATCGTTTTATTCTTGTGGCAATTGACAATTTTAGCAAATGGGTAGAAGCTGCTTCTTTTGCTCACGTAACCCAAGGTGCAGTTTCTCGATTTTTGAAACATGACATTGTCACACTCCAACACCACTGGTGCAACAGTCTTAGGGCAAAGGTAGGCATAAGGCCATCATAAACTCGTAGAACCCTTAACTAAATCTGTCTCATACACAATAACATATACTTATTCAATGCAAATTATCATATTTCATAAATTATCGTTTTTTTATTATATCATCTCCACTTGTTCCCTACCGATCAAAAGATAGTTCTTACATCAATATGAAACAAAGGAGAATCTACAAAGGCCATGCCATATCTATCTACGGAGCTCTAAGAGAGTACTTCTTAATAGAAATAATTATATATATACATAACCAAACAATATCCATAATAATTACATCCAAGTTTCTTGTGAAGAAGAAATCAAGAAGCTCTATCTTCTGGATTAGCTCTCTCTCGAGCTACACTAGCACCTGAAACCACAAAAGAGGAATGAGTCTTCAACTCAAAAAGATATGAACTACATAATACCTTAGATAAATCAAGAATCTAAGTATGAAATCATGAACATATATATACACTTGGCATGGAAGAATTTTAAGCGTATATTTGAAGAAGAATATGAGTGCTTACAATAAATAGCACTATCAAATCATATCATAGATCAAATCATGACAACTGACTCACAAGATTCTTTCCAATTACTCCTGTAAGATCATGGCAATTGACTCACAAGATTCTTTCTAAACACTAATTCTAAGATTTTCAAAATACTAATCTGCTCAAAACAAACAATCATAAAAAAAAAAAATTAACAAGTATTACATTCTTCCCTCCTTAAATAAATTTGTCCTCGAATTTTAAAAATTCACTTTAATCTTCAAATAGGTAGGGATATCTAGCTCGCATAGCTTGCTCACTTTCCCAAGTGTACTCTTCCATTACTTGATTCTTCCATAAGACCTTAACCATTTTTGTCTCTTGGTTCCTTAACTTTTTGACCAATTTATCAACAATCGCCACAGACACCTCTTCATAAGTCAAGTCTTACTGAAGATCTACTGCTTGAGCTTGCAACACATGAGAAGAATCTGCCACATACTTTCGAAGCATTGACACATGGAAAACTGGATGCACACTGTCCAAATTCGGTGGTAAGGCTAACCTATATGAAACCTCTCCAACTTTATCCAAAATCTCAAATGGTCCAATGTACCTTGGAGATAACTTACCTTTCTTGCCAAACCTTAAAACTCCTTTCATAGGTGAGACCTTTAAGAACACTAAGTCTCCACCCACAAACTGAAGGTCTTTCCTTCTTGGGTCTGCATAACTCTTTTGTCGACTGAAAGCTGTCTTCAATCTTTCCCTTGTGAGTGGAACCTTCTCTGCTGTATACTGAATCAATTCAGGCCCCTCTATATACTTCTCTCCCACTTCATTCCAACACAAAGGAGACCTACACCTCCTACCATACAAAACTTCATAGGGAGACATCTGAATAGTTAAGTGATAACTATTATTGTAGGCAAACTCTATCAATGGCAAGTGCTTATCCCAATTTCCTCTAAAATTCAGAATGCACATCCTTAGCATATCTTCTAGAGTTTGGATAGTTCTCTCGAACTGCCCATCCGTCTGCAGATGAAAAGCTGTGCTAAACTCAAGTCGAGTGCCCAAAGACTCTTGTAATTTCTGCCAAAACCTTGAAGTGAACTGGGTACCTCTATCGGATATGATGGAAACTGGTATTCCATGAAGTCTCACTACCTCATCAATATATGTTTGTGCATACTGAGAAGCTTTATAGGTTGTCTTAACTGGCAGAAAGTGAGCTAACTTTATCAATTTATCCACAATTACCCATATTGAGTCATGCCCACTTGAAGTCCTTGGCAACCCTACAACAAAGTCTATGGTTATTCTCTCCCATTTCCATTCTAGCAAAGGTAACTATTGAAGTAGTCCCGAAGGCTTCTGATGCTCAAATTTCACTTGTTGACAAGTCAAACACCTTGCCACAAACTCATCCATATCCTTTTTCATTCCACTCCACCAATAGGAATTCTTACTGTCATGGTATATCTTCGTTGAACCTGGATGCACATTATACTTAGCATGATATGCTTCCTTAAGAATCATATCCCTCAAACCATCAACTGCTGGAACACACAACTTGTCACCGAGCCTCAAAATGGCATCAGTCACAACAAATCCTGGAGCCTTTTCTGATCCCACATTGTTCTTTAGTTTCACCAACTAAGGATCTTTGTCATGAGCTTCTCTAATCTGATCAATGAGAACCGACTTGATTTGGAAATATGCCAAAAGCACTCCTGAATCTAACAAATCTAAACTAATTCCCATATCACACAATCTCTGCATTTCCCTGACTAATGATCTTATACTCACTTGGATATGGGCTAAGCTTCCCAAAAATTTTCTGCTCAATGCATCTGCCACTACATTAGCCTTTCCTGGATGATACAAGATTTTGCAGTCATAATCCTTAAGCAATTCAATCCATCTTCTTTGCCTAAGATTAAGATCTTTCTGTTGAAATATATATTTCAAACTCTTGTGATCTGTAAAGATCTCGCACTTCTCTCCATACATATAATGTCTCCATATCTTCAAAGCAAATACAACTGCAGCCATCTCAAGATCTTGTGTTGGATAATTCACCTCATGCTTCCTCAATTGTCTAGAAGCATAGGCTATCACCTTACCATGCTGCATAAGCACATAAGCAATCCCTACTGTCGATGCATCACAATACACCGCATAACCTCCTTCACCATACGACAAAGCTAAGATAGGTGCCGTGGTGAGACATGTCTTTAACTTTTGGAAACTCTTATCGCATGCATCTGTCCATAAGAATTTCACTTGCTTCTGGGTAAGCTTACTCAAAAGAGCTGCAATTTTGGAGAAGTTTTGAACAAACCTTCTGTAGTAGCCTGCCAAACCCAAGAAACCTCTAACTTCTGAAACATTCGTGGGTCTAGGCCAACTAAGAATTGCATCCATTTTTCTAGGATTAACTTTAAGCCCATCCTTGCTCACTATAGGCCCTAGAAAGCCCACACTCTCAAGCCAAAATTCACACTTTGAAAGTTTAGCAAACAGCTGATGCTCTCTCAAAGTCTGTAACACAATCCTAAGATGTTCCTTATGCTCTTCTTCACTCTCAGAATATACAAGGATGTCATTAA
The DNA here is from genome assembly GCA_948193065.1 of Aleurites moluccanus. Classification (NCBI taxonomy): domain Eukaryota; kingdom Viridiplantae; phylum Streptophyta; class Magnoliopsida; order Malpighiales; family Euphorbiaceae; genus Aleurites; species Aleurites moluccanus. The sequence goes on from CANXYC010037812.1 coordinate 8,007, forward strand.
TAAACACAGTGACAAACTTGTCCAAAAATGGCTTGAAGACCCTGTTCATCAAGTCCATAAATGTAGCTGGTGCGTTATTCAATCCAAATGGTAATACTAGAAACTCATAGTGACCATATTTTGTTCGGAAAGCTGTCTTTAACACATCCTCATTCCGAATCCTCAATTGATGGTAACTTGATCTCAAGTCTATCTTGGAGAAATGACTTGCACCCTGCAACTGATCAAATAAATCATCTATCCTTAGCAAAGGATACTTATTTCTGATAGTTTCCTTATTGAGTTATTTGTAATCTATGCGTAATCTCATAGAACCATCCTTATTCTTCACAAAGAGTAGAGGTGCACCCTATGGTGAACTGCTAGGTCTGATAAATCCCTTGTCTAGCAAATCTTGTAATTGAGTTTTTAACTCTCTCAATTCTACTGGTGCCATACGATATGGAGGAATAGAAATCGGATTGGTGTCGGATAGCAACTCAATACGAAATTTTATCTCTTTATCTAGTGGCAACCCAGGTAACTCTTCAGGAAATACATCTGGAAACTCATTAACAACAAGAATTTGCTCTACACCTTTTACTTCCTTTTGAGTATCTTGAACATAAGCCAAATATCCTTGGCACCCTTTCTTCATCAATCTTTTCGCCCCTAAGGCTGATATCATTTTATATGGTGCTTCACTCCGTTCTCCTTAGAACTCAAACTCCTCACTTGAAAGTGGCTTGAAGACTAACTTCTTCCCATTGCAATCTATAGTTGCATAATACTTGGACAACCAATCCATGCCCAAAATCACATCAAATTTTAACACAGGCAACACAATCAAATCTAATTCTAAACTCTTACCACTTATGCTAACCACACAAGAGGGATAAAAATCATGAACTTCAATCTTTTCCTCTAAAGGAGTCGATTCTACCAAAGCATTCTTAAGCAATTCACATGACACATTCAATTTCTTAGAAAAACATGAAGAAACAATTAAATGCATATCTCCTTAATCAAGCAACACTCTAGCATTCAAAGCCTGAATAGGAAGAATACCTATGACCACAGTGTTAGAAGTTTGGGGCTCCTGCTGTGTAAGAGCAAACACTCTTCCTCTACCTCTTCCCATAGGTGCCTGACCGGTAGCTTGATCAAAAGTCTGACCTGAACTTCTACGTGCCTCTGGAGTCCTACCCAAAATACCACGGCCTACATCGAACTGCTGACTAACACTCCTCTCCCTAACCATCTGAACTGTAGTCTAAGAAGACTGGGGTCTAGCTCCAAAAGTAGGTTAGGAATAGTCCTTTAGCAAATGACCATGCTGTCCACACCCATAACATGCACCTGACCCGAAGAAACAAGGTCCTCTATGAAGCTTACCACACGTAGGACAAGAAGGATTAGAAGTCCTAAGTGGTGCAAAACTAGCTGTACCACAGCTCATCTGAGAAGCAAATCTAGAAGGATTCGATCTCTGCTGGAATCTCCCTGATGGTCCTCTATATTCGCTCTGGGAAGTTGATTGGTGCGAGATATTCATACTCTTTACCCCGCTATCCTGCCTAGAGGAACTTCCAATCTTAGCCTTCTACTTCTCTTCCCTTTCTGATCTAACCTCCATCTTCCTATTCTCTATTACTCTAGCCTTATCCACAAGCTTATAGTAAGAGTCAAACTCAAGAGCAGCCAAAAATTTAAACAATGGAGCTATAAGTCCTCTACGGAACCTCTGAATCCGAGCTGCTTCTATAGGCATAAGAGCTGGAGCAAACTTGCTCAACTGACTGAATTTCTTTGCATATTCTGAAATAATCATACTAGGAGTCCGAACCAACCTCTCAAACTCAATGGACTTAGCATCCCTCACACTTTCTGGAAGAAACTCATTGAGAACCAACTCCTTGAACCTCTCTTAAGACAACTCCTCATAACCCTAAAGCATACCTTGAATACTCCGTCTAAACCGATCTTTAGCTTCGACCTTCATCAAATATCTCACAAACTCAACCGCCCTTCTATTAGGAATCCTCAAAACTGAACTTTCTCCTCTATCTCCTCAAGAAAATCTGTAGGATCGACCTCACCTTTGTACTCTGAAGGCTTGAGCTTCAAAAATTTCTCAAATGAAACTTCCTCAACTTGAGGTACTGCTAATGGCGGAGGTGGAGGAACTACTGGAGGAATTGGAACTAACTGTACTGGAGGAATCTGCTGCTGCCTCTGCTGAGAAATGAACTCAGCTAATATCTCATAGTTCCTCTGTAACTGATCCAATCGCTGGGCCATATAAACCACATCTACTTGTGGCTCTGGAGGAACGTCATCACCTCCCACTCTACCCACTGACCCTTTTTCAGAAGGTAATTCTCTTCTAGGACGGCCTCTACCACGTCCTCTTCCTCGCCTCGGAGGCATCTCGATACTGATAAGATAAATAAAACAAACTCAGACTTAAAACATAATATTAATTCAGATCTATACCAAAGGAATACACAACATTGACGTGACATGAATCCTATGCTCCGTAGTTATCTTAATCAAGCACTTATACTAGGGAACTTGCACATCTATCTATCTATCTTATAATTATAAACCTAGAGCTCTGATACCACCTCTGTCACACCCCAACACCACCGGTGCGGCGGTCCTAGAGCAAGGGTAGGCATAAGGCCACTATAAACCCGTAGAACCCTTAACTAAACCTGTCTCATACATAATAACATACACTTATTCAATGCAAAATATCATATTTCATAAATTATCGTTTTTATATTATCATCTCCACTTGTTCCCAACCAATCAAAAGAGAGTTCTTACATCAATATGGAATAAAGGAGAATCTACAAAGGCCATTTCATATCTATCTATGGAACTCTAAGAGAGTACTTCTCAATAGACATAATTATAAATATACATAACAAAATAATATCCAGAATAATTACATCCAAGCTTCTTATGAAAAAGAAATCAGGAAGCTTTATCCACTGGATTAGCTCTCTCTCGAGCTACACTAGCACTTAAAACCACAGAAGAGGAATAAGCCTTCAACTCAATAAGATGTGAACTACATAATACGTTAGGTAAATCAAGAATCTGAGTATCAAATCATGAACATATATATATACTTGGCATGGAAGAATTTTAAGCTTATATTTGAAGAAGAATATGAGTGCTTACAACAAATAGCACTATCAAATCATATCATTTATCAAATCACAGTTCTTATTTAGAACATAAGAATGCCTGCAAAGGATGGCATTATTAAATCACATATAAGATAGAACTAATATCATATCATAACATATCAGTAGCCTTGCTACCTTAACGTGCACATATGCTTGCGCGGGCATATGCGTAGAGCTCATAGCTCC
>CANXYC010037883.1:0-30528 GCA_948193065.1 Aleurites moluccanus
TATATTTAGATATATATGAGTTGTGTATATATACACAAATTTCTAAACATTGTGTCTATATATATATATATATATATATATATATATATATATATATATATATATATATATATAAATAAACATAAAACCCTCTAAATTTTATCTTGGTCATTATATTTACCATATGAAAAAGTAGACTTTCACTAAAATCTATATGAAACGGTAGATGATTATTAGAGTACTATTTTTCTTTTAATTGCCAAATAATTAAGTCGATGTTCCCTATAAACATGTAGGCATATCTAAAGATAAATATTCTATTCATAAAAATAAGTTAATAAAATAGTGAAAACATAGAGTTATAATATATAAATTAATTATAAGTAGAAAATCAAATTTAACATAATTTAACTGTAAAAACATGGATCGATCATAATTTAAAGTAAATAATTAAAAATAAAATTAGAATTATAACTCACTTTGGTTGCCTATTTCTTTTTTATCATTATCTTATAAAAAGCAAATTCACTGAAGGTATAAAATAATTTGGATATTTGGTTTTTGGATAGTGGATTCACAAGTCATATGGACAAGGATGTTTCTCTTTTACTTCTTTGGATAAAACTTCAAACCTAAGTTCGAATTGTGCTATGGTGATGTGGTTTCAGCATAGGACAAAGGTTCAATTGTTGTCCAAACCAAGGAACCAAAAATACTTTTGATGTTTTGTTTATACAATGTTTAGATAAAAATGTGTTGAGTGTGGCTCAAAAACTAGAGAGAGGTTATTCTCTGTTTCTGAAGAATACCTGCTGCACTATTTTTATCCAAATGAGTGTGAGATAACTTTTCTCAAAATGGTTGATAAAAGTTTTCCTTTGGACATTGATTTTTCTAATCAAAGTGTTTAGTGATTTCGAAGTGCATAAGAATGCCTTGAATGTTGAAAAATGGAGTCCAGTGAATAAGAAACCAAAATTAAGTTATGAAGATACAAGTTCAGGTCTCGTGGTTCCCATAAATTCAAGAAAAGGTTCAGGAAAACCACCTTCAGTTGTTGTTCCTGTTAAAAAAAAAAATTTCCCTCTTCATTCACAAGTTGTTAATACAAAATTCTTGCGATAAAGATGAAATTTTGCTGTATTTGATTCCAAGAATCATGAAAAAGCTTCTAGTATTAGTGTTTAGCAGAAAACATTGTGAAAACGTTTTTTATGACAAAATTAAATTTGGAAATCAAACTTGAGGATTGCAGTTATGAGAAGCAGTCTGCAAACATCCTAACCAAGCCACTACCTAAAATTTGAGTTTCTAAGGAACTTGCTCGGAGTATCAAAGAAAATTCTCAAGGAGGAGGGTTGAGAATTGAGAATTGAGAAATTACTTAGATACTCTCTAGTTACTTGACAATTTGGTGGGAAATTTGAATTATAAGCCTGTTGTTCAAGTAAGTTGGTGGAATTTGGTAAAAAGTAAGTCTTACTTGTAAGTTAGAGAAAGCTAGGTATAGGGTAGATTGATAAAGGGTAGGTTATGGTTGTGGTATGGGTCAGAGTTAAGTCCATTCCTTTTGTACTTAGACTATTAAGTGTTGGTGTAATGAATGATAGGAAGCCTCTCTTTGAAAGTACAGTTACAGAACCTGTATATGGTGTGTGCTGTATCTGCGTTCCTTGGACATCTTTAGAAAGAAGATAATTTTCTCCCTTCCAAATCCAAAAAAAAAAGAAGAAAATTTGTAGTTGTTGAAGTGCTGTAAACAATAACTTGGGTTACTTCTTGTAATAGTAGCTGAAATAACAAATAAGAAAAAAGAGAGGGAAAAGAAGGTTTTAACACTAGGCACATAAGTTTTCCAAAACACTTGTATTCAACTAATCAAAATCTTAGACAATAACTAGGCTATATAGATATTTATGTAGCTAGCTAACTTGCATGGAGAAAGTTGGATTCTAATCAAATTGTTGTAAACTTGAGATAAATGAACTCAGTAAACTATTGTTTCAAAAGCAATTTTAACGAGTTCAATCAAAGCCTTTTGGGTATATTGTTAACTTGAAATAATGAAGTCTTTAATGGTGTCTGAAAACAAAAAATTCCAGATGATAAAACCCAGCCATTTAACTTACATAAATAGTGAGTTCCGAGAGTAAAACGTTATAAAAATAAAAAGAGCTCAGATAGGAATTTGACTTCTTAAGGATTTCCATGAAACTCCTTGTCTCTTCTTTCCTCTAGTTGTTGAAGAAATTGTTGTGGTTGTATGACTGAATTGGAGCAGAAGATTCCTAAACCCCTGACCATTATACAAACTAAGAAGAAATTCTCCTTATCTCTCTTCTTTGAAATTTCTATCTGAGGCACATTATTAAGTCTGCAGCATTTATTAATTGATATTCAAACTTCTAAATTGCACTGCTTTATCCTACAACCTTTTTGATTATTGTTGCTTAGTACTGAATTTCTTTGAAGTTTTTTATGCCACAAAATTGAATGTGTTTGATAGACTTGTAGACTTTTTCTCGTCTTTTTCAAATGGCAGGAGAAGTAATGAATTAATAATTATGTATTGACGTTATCCGCTCGTTTGGAACAAATAATCACGAATGTGAACATTTATAATTGAATTCCAAGTAGGTTCATTTTCAAATGAATTCTCATGTTTGAAAAGATATAGTTTAAAATGTGAAATTCAATTGAATTCCATATTTTTATGCTTGGAACAAATCTATAAATCTATTTTTTTATTATTCTTATTTTCTAAAATACTCTCAATATAATAAATATAATTAAAAATGAAACAATTAAAAAATATATATTTATATTTATAATTAATATTTAATTTATAAAAATATAATATAAGAATTAGTTGGCAAAAAAAAAAAAAAAATTAGAGAGAGAGAGTAGTAAAAGGAGGAAGAGGAATAAAGTGTAGTAAAGAGAGATGAGAGAGATAGTAAGAGAAGAGGAGAAAAAGAGAGAGATGAGAGAAGAAGATAGAGAGAGAGAGGAGAGAAGAGGGAGAAAGAGAAATAGCATGAGAAAAAAGAAAAAAGAAAGGATATTTTTGTTCATAATAACTGTTTTGTTAGTTTTGTGGAATTCATTTGAAATTTCCAACTATTGTAATGGAATTTGGTTTAGTTATATTTAATTTCATGGAATTGAATTCATATAATTAAAATGAACATTTTTTTAATGCTCCAAACACAACTTTTTAAAAATATGGAATTCGAAATGAATTCTATAAAATTTTGTGGAATTTATTTGTCCAAACGGGTTGTACATGATAGCAGGTTTGAAGTTATTATCAATTTGATATTCTTATTGATAAGAAATGTTGAGTAATTAAAATAGAATTATTTGAAATATACGTTAAAAATGTGATTGAAAGTTCATTCATGTCAAATTGAATACATATTAATATTTTCAAGACTTTTTTTTCATTACTTTCTCTAATTTATAGACCTGTCACATCCTCACTTTGGAGATGTGACGGTCCTAGAATGTAAGAACAGTTTAAACTATCGACACTCATAGAATTCACTTATATAACACATTTATATTCATTTTTTATATTCACATAAGCTTGTCTTAATATAACACTAATTAATATTCCTTATATCAGATATTTTAGTATTATCATTACATACATATCAACAACCACCTTAGAAATATTTACATTAATATTCACATAAAATTTCATAATTCATATTCCTGTCTAATCCTTAAGTTCATGAAGCTTTTGATAACAAAATATTTCAAAAGAGATTCACACATATATTGCAGTTCCAAGCATTGAAGAGATACCTTTGGAACAGCTACTATCTCTTTAGACTTGAAAGATAGAAACCACTAAAAGAGTGAGTATAAACTTAGTGAGTAATAAATAAATTATCATACTTGTGGAGGTAGGTTGGTCAAGAGGTAATCTGGTATAGGTTGGGTTCATACATTATTAATTTATAAATAATTAGAAGCAATCAATTATACAAAATTTATTAGTAATGGGTTAAGGAGGAATATCAAATGGAAGAGGGGAATTTAATCTAGTTTTTTTTTTTTTTTTTTTTTTTTTTTTTTTTTTTTTTTTAGTACAGATGCATTATGAAATAAATACAAGGATTACGTATATTTGAAGTAGGAAATAGTCTTTAATAGCAGTGTGACTTTTACATTTGGAAGTTGATATATGATGACACTTAGCTTAGAATTTAGAGTATATTGTTATTCATGATTAAATTTTAAGTAGAATTTATATAATAATTATAATTACTTAGTTGAACATAAAATCATTTAATAATACTCATAGAATTATTTTGGATAGAAATTCATCTTTAAAGAAAAAAAATTTAAGTAAACTTTATAAACACAATAGTAGAAAATAATCACTCTATTTCTCATGAAATATTTAAATATTTATAAAATATCAAGAAAATTATTATTAATACTTTAAAGATAAAATATTCAATAACATTTAAGTAAATCATAAAAGTAATTATAATTTATTCATTAAATGAAAAATGTACAACTCGTGAGGCATATGAGATTTTAAGACAAAAAATTTGGGCTTAATCTATTATGACCACGTGGGAGCAGAGGCTACGTATCGTCGTAGCATGCTCAGAATATCTAAGATTGATGAGAAATTATGGTTAGAAGTATTTTCACCCCTCCTAATTGGGCGTGGACATTATACCTTGTCCAATGGGTCATTGTGCAAATAGCCGATGTATATTATCCCACACCCCATCGATCGGGCGTTTCTATCACTGAATCTCATATTGTTTAAAATAAAATTCATCTACTATAATCAGTATAATAAACAAGCTCATAATAAGTCACATAATCTTTGATACTTGTCATTCAAAATGTAATCACTTCATAATAAGGACCAATTATCAATTCTTGATAAATTCATCATAATATTCAATGAAAGTTAAACACTTCATATCAATTAGAATGATAAGAAAATATACATATTGATAAATAAATATCATAGTAAATAACTAAAATTTTAAGTTTAAAATATAAAGCTTAAATTAGGAATATTTGAATAAGACTTTGTAATATAAATTAATAGTAAAATAAAGTAATAATCATATTAATAAAAATATAAGTACTTTTTTATTGACTTGATATACAACTTAGATAATACTTATGAGATTAATCATTTTCAAATTTGATTGATTTAAAGTTCAACAAATTCAAGTAAAAATAATGAGGTTGAAACAAATTTGTAGCACATTATTTTGCTAAAACTATACATATATAGAAATACTTTAAAAATCTACATTTTCTATTATCTTATATTAAAGGAGATCATTAAGTTCTTTACTATTGGGAATTCAATCATGCTCAAGTATCAAACACTTTATTAACATAACTTATAGATCAATGAAACATTTTATCCAACACTTGGTAATGAAAGACAAACTCTTTGGGACATTTTTATCGAACATGTGGTAGGCATCAAGAAAAACTAGTACATATGAATTTTAAGTTGAGCAAATTTGGCCCCAACATCAACTTCACTAAGAGACAAGTATCAAGAAACATTATTACATAACTAATTTGAACAAAACATGGAAGAACTTAGCTACTAGCGTTTCGGCCACAATGGTAGTCAAGCAATATTTTCCAATATGAATTTAGTCAAGGTAAAATTTAAGGGCAAATAAACAACAATAAAGATTACTAGTGAACTAAAGTAAAAAACAAAAGAATTTCTTATACTAATGGGTTAAGCCAACACAAAAATCAAGGGATAACAACTTCACAAGGTTCGGCCAAATGAGAATTCAAGAAAAGAATGAACATTCAAGCATGGTTAGGGGAGAACACAAGTAAAATAATGTATTTACTACTTACCTTGATTATGGAAACCTTAATTCAACTTTTTAGCTCCTTAGTTCATTATAAGTTCATCCATAAGCTTTCTTTAATTCCATCACTTCCGCTTATCAAAAATTTTGTATTTAGAACTCATATTACTAAAAATTTATAATTCTAACCTTACTTAGAATTATTTTCTATCAAACCCTAACTTAGGGTTTTACAACTTCCAAACCCTTGTTTTCTATTCATCAAACATCCTATTTCCTAAGATTATAAATTAAAAGAATGAATTTTAAGACAAAGAAATGAAGTTTTACCTTAAAACTTGATGGCTTGTTGTAATATTGAATTGAAGGTGAAAGAAAAATTGAAGAGAAACTCTTAGGGAGGTTCGGCCACTCACCCAAAGAAGAAGAATATGGAACAAATTTGGTATTTTCTAGTAATTTTAAGATATTTAGATGTGAGGCCCACTAAATAGTGAACTTCCTATTTTTCCCTTGCGAAGTTCTCATATTTACAATATTGTCATTCTTTAGTTTTTATTAATTTTAGGTAATAAAAGATTTTAATACATTATTAACCTTTCTTTAGCTTATTAATATTTATTCTATCTTAAAATGGAGTAGGCAATTTATTAAGATTAGAGTTTATGAATGAAATTAGGATTTTTGAAGGTTTAAGGATTAAATTATGAAGAATGGTTGGAAAAATTAAATTGTAGAAAATAGAAAAATACATTTAGTATTAACATTGAATGTGGGAAGTGGTTTAAGTTATTTTTTGTTGTTGTTTCATTTAATACTGTCATAACATGGGTAGGAAATTTCCATTTATCCTAGACTTTTCCACTTATTTATGATTTTGCCACTCTTTAGTTTTTCCATCACTTCAATACTTTTTTTCATACTTTCTTCCTATCATCTTACTAGTATCCTATTTATCCTATAATTGTTCAATTGCAAAGTTTTTAACAATATAGATTTATTATAAAATTAGCTTGTTTTGGTAGTAAATTTCTACATGTGTTTATGTCCAAAAATGGAAAAAATTTCCTTAGTATTTATGTTATATTCTAGAGTGTTACACTCTACCTCCCTTTAATAAAATTCGTCATCGAATTTTATTGACGAATTTTAATCTAACATTACCACTCAATTATGGATGAATAACAACGTCCCTTTTGTCTTTCTATAGCAATGGGTATCCTTGGTTCATAAGATGCTTGGATAAGAATTAAGTATTTTATACAATATATATTGTCGATGATTTAATATAAGAGGAAAAGGTGCGTTCGAATTTGACTTTATTTTTAACATATCTTTCTTTGTAAAACTTTTAAGATTTAGTTTTAGCTCTTGTTAGAAGGGATGTAAGTGGTTCTTTACATATTTTTAGGAGTTTTATCATTTAATTCTATCTCTTTAGAAGGGGTTGTCTTTAGTTCCTATCAAATAGTAAGTGTCTCTACATGTTCTAATTATATGACTTTCCTATAGACCTATTTTCTAGTTCTTATTGTAAATTGTTCTATTCTAACCAAATATATTGTCCTAATTTCATTCTTTTTATGTTCACATAAAAAGCTTCTCTTACGTTCTATCCTTATTGCTTCTCGTTCTATTCTGAATGTTATTCCTAGGACATTACTATCTAATCCTTTATCTATTTAATATAACATTTGCTAACCGAATACGCAGATAAACATATATATAATGGATAACTGCAAATAATGTGACAGAAAATTTTCTACTCCATGGTTTCCTATACTCTTCTATGTATCCTTCTATATACCCTTCTATATTCTAATGTCTTATGCTCTTACTGATTAGCTATTAGTTATTATTAACTAACTATCTAACTATTTAATTAACCTTTGCTTTGATACCATAATTATCACATCCCCACTTTGGAGATGTGACGATCCTTGGATATAAGAATAGTTTAAGATTACTAACACCAGTAGAATCCACTTATATAACACATTTATATCCATTTCATATAATATTCATATAATCTTGTCTTAATATTTATATAACACTACTTAATATTCCTTATATCATATATTTTAGTATTATCATTACATACATATCAACAACTACCTTAGAAATATTTACATTAATATTTACATAAAACTCCATAATTCATATTCCTGTCTAATCCTCAAGTTCATGGAGTTTTTAGGTAGCAAAATATTTCAAAACAGATTCACACAGATATTGCAGTTTCAAACGTTGAATAGATACCTTTGGAACCACTACGATCCCTTGAGACCAAAAAAATAGAAATCACTAAAGGAGTGAGCATAAACTCAATGAGTAATAAATATATTATCATACTTGTAGGGTTAAGTTGGTTAAGAGGTCATCTGGTATAAGTTGGGTTCATACATTATTAATTTATGAATAATTAGAAGCGATCAGTTATACAAAATTTATTATTAATGGATTAAGGAGGAATATTGAATGGAAGAGGGAAAATTAATCTAGATTTTTTTTTGGTTGTACAGATACATTATGGAATAAATACAAGGATTACATATATTTGAAGTAGGAAATAGTCTTTAATAGCAGTATGACTTTTACATTTGGAAGTTGATATAGGATGACACTTAGCTTAGAATTTAGAATATCTTGTTATTTATAATTAAGTTTTAAATAGAATTTATATAATAATTATAATTACTTAGTTGAACATAAAATCATTTAATAATACTCATAGAATTATTTTGGATAGAAATTCATCTTTAAAGAAAATTTTTTAAGTGAACTTTATAAAATCAATAATAGAAAAAAATCACTTTATTTCTCATAAATATTTAAATTTTTATAAAATATCAAGAAAATTACTATTAATACTTTAAAGATAAAATATTCAATAACATTCAAGTAAATCATAATAGTAATTATAATTTATTTATTAAATGAAAAATGTATAACTCGTGAGGCATATGAGATTTTAAAACAGAAAATTCCGGCCTAATCTACTATGATCACATGGGAGCAGAGGCTATCTATCTTCGTCTCATGCTCAGAATTCATAAGGTTGATCAAATCTTATGGTTAAAAGTATTTTCACCCCTCCTAACTGGATGTGGACATTATACTCTGTTCAATTGGTCTTTGTGCATAAAGTCGATGTATATTATCCCACATCCCATCATTCTGGTGTTTCTGTCACTGAATCTCATATTGTTTAAAATAAAATTCATCTTTTGTAATCAATATAATAAACAATCTCATAACAAGTCACATAATCTTTGATACTCGTCGTTCAAAATGAAATCACTTCATAATAAGGTCCCATAATCAATAACTCATCATAATATTCAATGAAAGTTAAACACTTCATATTAATCATAATGAATTGAAAAATATACATATTGATAAATAAATATCATAGTAAATAACTAAATTTTTAAGTTTAAAATATAAAGCTTAAATTAGGAATATTTGCATAAAACTTTGTAATATGAATCAATAGTAAAATAATGTAACAATCATATTAATAAAAATATAAATACTTTTTTGTTGACTTGATATACAACTTGGATAATACTTATGAGATAAATCATTTTCAAATTTGATTGATTTAAAGTTCAACAAATTCAAATAAAAATAAGGAACTTGAAACAATTTTTGTAACACATTATTATGATAAAATTATACATATATAGAGGTACTTTAAAAATCTACATTTTCTAATACCTTATATTAATGGAGACCATTAAGTTCTTTACTATTGGGAGTTTGGCCATGCTTAAGTATTCAAGGACATTTGGTAATTTTTTTTTCTTGCTAATAGTAAGGTATAGTGATTAGTTTATAAAGATCGACAAAGATACAAATTCTAATTGATCTTAAGGATTTCAAAAGAAGTGTATGGTTCTTTGAAGAATTTTATCAAACACTTTATTAATATAAATTATAGTTCAATGAAACATTTTATCCAACACTTGGTAATGAAAAACTACATGAACAATTATAGTCTGAAATTTTCTGCTTGCTTTTGCAGCTTCCGACTCAATACTACATGGCATTGGTAAGAATCCTGCTAAACAATAAAGTTTTCCAATGAAGTGAACTTTACACTGAATTTTATTTTATTTTGTGTACTTGAATAATTTATTTACATGAGTTTATTGCTGTTCTAATACAGCTGTATACACTTATTACCACAATTCTTGCTTTACAAACCATATACTATGGTTACATCTACCATCGAATGAAATTCAATAGCCGGCACCAAGAGGCAAGAATTTAATCTATATGTTTTTTATATTTATCTTGCTACAATATAAATATAATATTTTTATTTTTATTTAGCTTGTATTTAATTATGTGAAAAATTAAATTGCTCTGTAGATGGAAAATGCACTGTTATATTGAGAGGTGGATATTGTAAGTAGTTAAGCCTCGAGTCTATGTCCATAAAGGACAGAAATTTTCAGGGCTTCTCTTTTGTGTTGACTTGTCTAGAATTTACAAATACTTGTATTCAATTCAGTGGGGAATTTTCTATGGATCATAAATAAATAATTTTGTAGAACAAACTTAGATATTATTGTAAGCTGTGTGGCAAGTTTGAGTTTGAAGAGAATTTTGAATTTGTAATTTAATTGGGTCGGGCATTGAAGTTTTGATGGGATACACAGGTTAAGTGAGAAGCGTTGAGAGAAAAGAAGTATCCATGCATATCCAAGAGAAAGAAAGAGAGAGAGCTACAAAAGGAGTAAGAAATCACACATAGAAGAAATTGAGCCTTCCATTTATAAAAAACTCATAATGAACTCATATATCATTGATAAATAAAAGAAATCTAGGAAGATAAATATGATACATAGGTATTTATAGATATGATATTTTCCTTGTCAATAAGGAAATGACTCCTAAAATTGAAAAATTCCTATTAATCACTAGATGGGAGTAAATAAAATCCTATATAAGTAAATTCCTAATTAATTTTGAAATGCCTAAATAATATGTTTTTTTTTAAGTGGGAAAATCCTCAGTACAAACTAGGAAGTTATGATACACGATTAGTGAAACTTACAAAGAAAGGAGATACTCGAAATTAAGAACAGATCAAAATAATTCCTAAATATCTTTTTCCTTAACTGAACTTTTCTCGCTTGGCTGGAGAAAGTTCTAACTCAAGTGTTTAAGTGTTGTAAATAACAACTGTTATCAATCCCATAATTCTGTCCATATATTTAAAATTTTGCGAGTTATCTAATTAGGAAAAATTTGTGGTGTTATTATTGTTGTTCTGTTTTATTTCAGATTTATTTGGAATGTTAATCCTAATAAGAGAAGAAATATTAGATGTGGTTCTAAGGTATATAATGTTCTTAGGCTATACATTATGGAGATCATAGTCAAATTGCTCAACATTGATGGCCTTCAAAGTATACCTTGAGTTCAGATGCATGTTTGAATTGTTATGTAGTACTTCTTGCATGTCAATTGTATATATATTTTTCCTTCACTAAGTAGTAGTTATTGAGAGAATTTTCTAAGTTTGATTATTATTATTATTGTTGTTGTTGAATTTTGTTACTAAATAATATAAGATGGTTTAATTTTAAAAGGTTTTAAACATCTTAAGCTCACCTTTCCAAAATTCGATAACAAAAGAAATTTTTTTTTTCAAGGACAAGTAATTATGAAAAGTGGGATAAGTTATTCTCCTAATCTCAGCATCACAAATACAAATAACAAAGAAGAGAAACTAGAAAATGTCATGCCTTCCAACAATCTTAAGCCCACTTTGATATTTATCAAAGGCTCTGTTATTCTCTCTCTATAGTCCTAGCATCTGTTATTCTCACTCTTATATAAGCATCTGATATTTAGAACTCAAATGGATGTTAGGATACGAGTATGATCCTCCACATATATGGTGAATAAATTATGAAAAGTAATTGACTGTACTTTTGGTTAGACACCTATATTTGAATCTCAAGCAACATGGAACTTAGGTGAACTTAGTATATGAATGGTTTATGAGTTTTTGATGAAAATTAACTGGAGAAAATCTGTCGAATCTCAAGGTCAGAAGTTCTTGATTCCATCTTTCTACCCTATTAGCATCACATTTTGAACTTTAGAATTCATTGAAGTTGCCTTAGGTTCATAAGGGGCATCTCAGTGCATATAGTTTTCCCAATTGGGGCTCTAGAAAGAGTCAGACAGCCTGTAACTCACAACTTCAGGGAGGATTTTTGTGTGCAATACATCAGTGTGGTTTCAACCAATAATGTTCATGTCATGGTGCAGGAACCTCATTGGTGTAGTAAGTCTTGTCCTTCTTCCTTGAGCTGATTCAAAAACCTATGAAATTTATCTTGATTGTGCATGTTATTTCCTGCATTTGTATATTGTAGAAAAGATCCTTAAAGATGTAATTCGCATATAAGTTTTAGAATAAACCAAATCCTTGGCCAAATTGTTTTAAAATCCTCCGTTCCTTTTCAGATTATTGAATAATTTGCTTAGATGAAGTGTCTCTGATACCTTTGGGCACAAGGAAGTTTAGAATTCCTGTAGGTAGTTATTCTGTTTGAATTGAACCACTTTCTTTTTTTTTAGTGGCTTATGAATCTTTGCACATCTATCTGTATGCTGGTAAGTTTCTTGTTCTATTCACAATTTTCTTTTAGTGTTTGACATTGAAATGCAGGGTCCCATTGTCAACCAGAGTGAAGAGGAAGTAAAACTCAGACAAGGAATCAATGATGCTGGTTTGGAGCAAGCCAACAATGCTGACAAATGGAGAAATGGGTCCAGATCTTTTGACGAAGCAAATGTTTTGAGTTTACCTATTCCTCTTCCAGCACTTCCTCAGGGCAATTCCCTTGGAAGGGAACTGTACTACGTGTAAATTTCTGTTCTTGAATTCTTTTAATATGCTCTCAGTTTGTGACTTCTGATATGAAGCAAAAATAGATAAATAATCAAAACCGATAATTAAATGACTATTTAATCAATATTGTTCTGGTTGCAGGAAATCTTTTTGCATGTCTTTCATTTCCATTTATTAATTCTCACTTGAAACCTGTGTTTATTAGGAAGTTACATATAACTGGCTAAAATCTTGATTGTGCTTTTGTCCATTTTCTGCAACTGCTTTGTTATGCTATTGAAATTAAAATTTATATTTCCACAACTTGGTTCAGCTTAAGATTTTTTATTTTTTATTTTTAATTTTTTGTAGTTCAGTAGTTTTTTGTTTCTTTTTTTTGGTGAACTTTTCAGGTCAGCAAGATCACTTTCAAGAAGTCATACTCCTACAGCAGGATCCTTTTTGGCCCAAAGAATGAGCCCTGCATCATATCCTGCTAGAAATTTAATTGAAGAGCCCTTGCTTGATGCAGATAGTTCTACACATTCTGCACCAAATTTGAAGCCCAAAACTTTGCTATGTGTGGTCAGCCTTGTATATTGATAATCCAATCAGAACATTTTGTTTTAATTACAATAATATGTTTTATTTGCTGTGCATAATCTTTGGAATTTTCTTATTTCAGGTCTTTGCTGTGGCATTCCTTGGCACCCTTGATCTTCATGAACCAGCAAACAACAGACCCACTGCAGCATTCAGAAATAAAAATCAAGAATTTGTGTTGCAAGTAGGACGAAAAATTTTGCAGGTAGCCAAGCTGAAATTTAGTGTCCTGCAATGTCAATATAGTTGGATTAAATTGCATACTATTGTTGAAAAAGAGTATTTTCTTTTATTATTGGTCTGCAGCTCTGTTCTTATGACAGAGGTACGATAAACCTACCCAATTCTGAACCAGCAAACCATGCAGCAAAGAAAAAACAAAGAGAAGCAATTTGTGAAAACACAATATTCCTGTCATTCAATAGCCTAAGTCCATAGAAAAATCTCAAATATTAATCTTAAATAGCGGAAATGCAAGAAAACATAAATAATATTGGTGATGATACCTTTCCCTGCATCATTTTTCCTCAGTTTTAGAAAACCAGATGTCGAGTTTTGTATTGTCGAAGTGTATTTTTATTAGTCTCCTCTTTGCTCGAGGAAAATTAATGTTACCAGAATTTTAATCTTTCAATCAATCTGCTTTATTAGAATTTCCTAGAATGATAGAAATTAATACTAGCATGTACTTTAATAAATCAAGTGAGGATAAAGCCACAATTCTAGAACTGGTCATTGGCTTTTATACGTTGATTGTCAGAACCTTTTCTTTACAAGATTCAATTTGAGAATTTCTTTTTTTAAATTGTCAACTATTTCAAGGAACAAGGAAATTGAGCTAAAATAATGAATGTCCACGGGATTGCAGGTAAGTAGTGGAATGCGGCTTGAAAATAATGTTGAAGGAAGCACTATGATCGGATCTTTCCTTGGTTGGGGAATGGCAGCTATTTACGTGGGTGGACGGCTTCCTCAAATTTTCCTCAATGTGAGATTAACTGTACTATAAAATCTGTGTTTCTATTAGGATGAATTTCATCCAGTCTTTGGACTGGTGTCTTTTACCCCAGTAAATGTCCCTAAATGTCAATGTCTTAAAAATCACAGTACCTTGATTTTGTAACAATAAAACCAGTAGGGCCAAAATTCAGCCAAATTCATAAGTGTGGCAAGACAACGATACTGACTTTTCAAATATATATGTACATTTAGTGCGCCACCCATAGAAGTTTTCTCTCCTCTTTTTGCAGCTAAAAGATACGAGACAAAAAATAAAATAAAAGAAAGTTCACTCACTCTTCTTTCCATTCTCTCTACTCTAGTTTCCAACCCAAATTATTATCATTATTATTTTTTGTTTCATGTCTTTTACCTGCATAGATAAGAGAGAAAGAGAGGAGAAAGCAGCAGATAGAGGTGAGAGAAAAATGTATTGGGTGGGTCACTAAATATACAAAATATATTTGATTGTTGTTGCGAAAGTCAAGGTTTAGTGATTTTTAATAGACACATTGTAATTTAATGTCTTTAATAGGATTTAATGACATGTGTTTTTTACTAAAGGTGACACTAATCCACTTCTAGTAATGTGTTTTTCGCTATTGAACAGAAAATGCATTTACAAATATAGGAAGTAGAATTACATTGCTACATAGGAAGCCATGCAAATTAGTGAAAAATATCTATGCAAGTAGGAGAACTTCAGCTAAGTGGATTATTAAAGATGGAAGAATAGATATTCTACATAATGTGGAAGCAGTATTTTTTTCATATTTAAACAGTCCTTTGTTCCTTTTTCTTGTCCTATGGTGTTGGTACAATTGTTTCTGAAGAGGAAGTTGCATATTCTTGATCTAATATTGTGACTACCTACATTCATTTTTCTTAGCTAATTATCACAAGTTAAATATCCTATGTCCTGATTTTGTTCCTTTGGCAATTTATGCAGATCAAGAGAGGCAATGTTGAGGTATGCATGTTGACTTAGATAAGTATACATTCAGCTAGGGGTGTAATGAAGCTGAGTCGAGTAGAACAGTGTTGACCTCGAGCTTGACTCCATTACGAAACTCGAAGCTCAAAACTCAAGCTCAATCGAGTTTTTATTTTGATGCTTGAGTACCGCTCGAACTAATACTCGAGCTTGACTCGATTGTTATTAAAAAAATAAATGAGATTATCTATTAATGTCAAATTAAATCTCAAATAAACTCGATTAGGCTTGAGCTTGCGATAGAATTAATAAACTATTATATATAATATAAAATATATATTTAAAATTATATAAAATATTAACACTTGATTAGGCTCGCGTGCCACTCGAGTCGAGTATTATAATGCTCAAACTCGGCTTAACTTGTTACTAAAGCTCGACTCGATTATTCGAGTATTTTACGAGTCAAGTTCAAGTAGCTTGAGTCATTTACACCCCTATATCCAATACCCCTATTTTTGTTAGGGTGATGATGGGTGGAATCAGGTTGGCATGTTGACTTACATAAGACTTCTTTTTTATGATATTCAGGGCCTCAATCCATTAATGTTCGTCTTTGCTTTGGTTGGAAATGCCACTTATGTAGCAAGGTGCAATTTTCACGTGTCATCATCATCATCAAAGTCTTGGTGCTTGTATTTGTGTATTTTCCACACATGGGAATAAACAAATTCTGAATTATTTCTATGAATCTTTTATTTATTTTTGTCAATTACTTTTGTGTAGTATATTGGTCAGCAGCTTGGAATGGTCAAAACTCAGACCAAATCTACCCTGGTTGGTGGATGCAGGAGGTTGCGTGCTGCTTGATACTTTTGTATCCTTGTGTAGAAGACTGGTGTATACCAATTTTATTTATTTATTTATTTTTCATTTTGCTTGTCAAAAAGAATATCATAAGCATATAACAACTGTTTTCATTTTGTACAAATCCTTATTGTCATGACCAGATACTGATTCAGTTTATTTACTTCTGCTATTGGATTCCTGGTTCAAGGGCAAGCAACAAAAAATCACAGCTTAGATAGAGACACCAGAACATGCTAACAAAGATATCTCTTATCCTTTACAAGTGAGCTTGCACGGATTTTGTGGTTTCATATATATATATATATATATATATATATATATATATATATTGCACGGATTTTGTGTTTTCATATATATATATATATATATATATATATTTCTGTGGTCTTGGCATTTTATCTTTCAGGTTGCTATTTGCTTTTCGTTTTCTCATATCAGGCTAATATTTTTTTTGGGAAATGACATCTACATTTTAGAAATAGCAGTTACATATCCACTATCTACTATTGTTATTTTATTTTATATATCTATACATATATAAATGAGGAAATGGAGGTTACTATTTCTAGTGGAAAACTAGAAATAAAATCCCATAAAAAGTTAAAATTATTTCAGATATCTATATAAAATCATCCGTGGCCAAGAATACTGAAGTTGCAGGAGAAGAGGTGATATACGTTGAATGACTTAAAAACGAATGATAAAAAATTTCACCTAGTGACAAAAAATAAAAATAATAAAACATTTTTGCCAATTCACAACTGTACCTAAACCTTTAGTTTCATCAATAGTACATAAACTTGAGAAATTTGTTTCAAGTGTACTTGCTGGTAAAAAATTGAAAAGAATAATAAAACCTTTGAGTGTCCCTTCCGGCGATAGATCCTCCTTCAGAGGACCGTGAGTTTATTGAAGATTCCTCGACATGTCACATCCCCTTTTGGCCGACTGTTGGCTAGCTGGGGCTGAGACTTGGTTGCTAGCATGAACGTTACTACTACTCTAAATAAAAATAATTTTTTTTATCTTTTTTCTTTTATACCTACCCTTCCCTACCCCGTTCTCTCTCTCTCTCTTCTTGCCTAACCTGGGCGTATGTGAGCTTTGTTCTGATGATTTGGTCCACTATTTACACAAGAACTAGGACCTAGCATATGGGAATCAATGTCAGAACTGTCAGGGAAGGTGGGGCTTGGGCATGCAGGGCGTGGAGGAAGCTTGGGGTGCAAGTCACATGGTTGTGACAGGTTTGGGTGTGGATTCAACCTTACTTGCATAGGAATGCAGAAAAGGCAAGTGGTGAACTTGCTGGATTGGATATGTGAAGGGTGTTTGAGCAGCGGTGTTAGGAATATATCCACCAATTCTTAGCTTTGAGTTTTCATTCAGAATTAGTGTTTTATAAACACGGTAAATCACACAGAATAGGCACACAGTGATGGTGGGGTGGGAGTGGAAGGAATAAAGGTGAGAAAAATTTGAGGTAGAGAGAGGAAAAAAAAATTCTAATTTTTTTTTTGTTTTGTATTTTATTTGACCTGTTAGATAAAAACTGAAACCAGAAACCCAAGGTCTGAGTAAAAGTGATGAAATTAAAGCGTTTGGGTATAAATGCAAATTCGTGAAAATATTTGGTGTTGTTTTGGTCATTAGGCCTAGAGGTAATACCCCTAAATATGAACATATAGCTTATCCCAACTAGTCTGGAATGAGTTGGCGTCTTGTTCAATGAAGTATATGATTTGTTTTGTGGTCTCTAAAAGTATCTTATGCTATTATACATGAAACACTATCGAGGAATAGACATTATCAAGGCTATTTGAAATTTTCTAATAGATGTTTTCATGTTTTAAGCATATTACATTAGTCAAAATCATTGGTATTTTAACTAAGAAGGTTGTGAATTGTTGCATATATTGTAATGATGTAATCTTCTATATTGATGTAAATGAACCAAAGAATTAGTGATTAGCCTGGGGTTTCAAGTCAGCCCATTGAAGGTTGATTATTGACGAACGATGACAAACTGGTTTTGAAGTTCACTACTTAAAACAAATCAAACTTACTGTGGGGTTTTATTTATTTATTATTTTTTTTTTCTTAATAGATTCATTTAATGAATAAAGGGAAGTTAAATGCAAGTTCATTTTCGAATTTGATTCATTTGTAGGCTTATGGTTTGAACTTGATTGTTTTATTGAGCTTCGAGACTTGAACTTTTAGATTATTTAGGTTATGTTTGGGATTGAGTTTGGAGTTGCTTTCCGAAAATGCATTTTGAAATTTTTATATTTTATATTGCTTTTGGCAAATCATGTTGTTAGACAATTGTATGTCTAGGTTTTTTTTATTATAGGGGAGAAAGGCAATGCTAAATTTTTTTGGTTTTTTATATTTTTTTATGATCCTTGTTATAATAATATGTCCTTGAAAATCGAAATAATTGGCCTCTACTCTCTTCCATGCAGCTCTGATTGAATGTTTTGCATATCACTTGCTCATCAGAGTCGATGCAAATGAAGTTTTCGGAATTGCTAGCAACCCCTTGTAAGATGTGAGCCTTTTTTAATGTTTTCAAATGTTCAGTTATACTCCAATCTTCCATATTCTATTTTCTTCCTCCTTTGGTTCTTCAATTTTGTATGGACCTCATCAACTTTGACTTGTTACCTTTCAATTTTTTTTTGAAGGATTCTTTTAGTTAAAAAAAATATTATAATATATAAAAATTAATATATATATATATATATATATTAAAATTTTTTTCCGTTAATTATATTAATTGTGTTAATTATATTAATTGTGTTAATTATGAGATCTATTTATATTTTTTAATTAATAAAAAAATATTAAATTAATAAAATTCACATTTTTAACTAATAAAAATATTAAAATTGAAAAGTAAAAAATAAAAAGTTGAATGAAATCCAGATTATATGGGTTTCATCTGAGTTTTTATTTAGGAGAAAAGAAGGATATGATTAGTTTTCTTTACTCAGTGATTTTGACTAATCACACAGAAAAATTAATCACATAAAAAAATACTAAATCTGGGTTTAACAAATAACAAAAACATCAACACAAAAAATATAAGGGATCAACGTTATTACTCGGATGGTAAAAGGGATCGTGGTGTTAGACAACGGCCGTGTGGAAGATTTGCAGCTAAAATTAGAGACCCATTTCTGCGAGCCATAATATGGTTGGGGACTTTTGATACGCCAGAGGAAGCTGCAATGGTATAATAAAGCTGCTATACAAATTAAAGGTCCTAATGCTCTCAACAATTTCATAAAACCACCGATGAGAACTCCATCCCCGTCCGCAGTTGTTGATATTACTGGGTATGATTCTGGTAAGTAATCTTATAATCTAAATTCTCCAACCTCTGTTCTTAACTTTCAATACACTGAAGAAACCGGAAATAAGCCACCAGTTTTGGAGACCAACTGGAGCAGGAGATCTGATCAGGTAATAATAAAGAAAAAGGAAAAAGATTGGAAACCCCCACTTGAAGGACTAAGGGAAAGTGAAGATGCAGGTGGCTGTTTGGACTTCGAAGATTTTGACTAATCTGGGTTTCATTCAATTTTTTATTTTTACTTTTTAATTTTAATATTTTTATTAATTAAAAATGTGATTTTTATTAATTTAATATTTTTTATTAATTAAAAATATAAATGATTTCACAATTAATACAATTAATATAATTAACGAAGAAAACTTTTAATTGATTTAAAAATTGAGTTAAAAAAAATAGATTATTTTATTTTACTTGATTTAAATTGAAATAATAATCCTAAATTAGGTATTTTCTCATTTCAGCTATGTCGTACATGGTTAACAAAATGGCACTGGTTGGTCTATGCTTAGGGTCTTTTTCGTCTTTCCACTTTGTTATGCATTGCGTCTAGGCTGGTGGGCACTTCTAATTTTTTTAAAAGAATGGAATTTATTGCATTATTAAAATAAAATAAGTGTAAGGTTGAATACAAATAAGGGATATTGTCCAAACGTTAAAATATATATATATATATATATATATATAAATATCATGTGATTTGTGTTATTTTTATTTTGTGATTTATAAAAAAAAAATTGATAAGAAAAATTTAAATTTTATACCATTAATATTTTAGGATCTACAATCTTAATGCTGTTAATTTCTAATGACATGAGGGTAATTTGTATTCGTTGTCATTGAATTATATGTTAAATTTTAATATAATTACATACGTAATTTTTTTATTATTAAAATTATTAAATAAATCAAAAAAATTTATTATAATTTTCAGACTATTTTTCAGACGAATTTACTGGTGTGGCTAGCAACTAACCTAATTAAATGCTAATTCATTAAAAAAAGTGACACATCAACTGATTTCATGGTTATTGAATTATAGGTCAAATTCTAATATGGTCACATATGTATTTTTTTATTTTATTAGTATAGTCATTAAATAAATTTGATATTTCTATTATAATTTTTAGGCCAATTTAGATAATAAGGAAATTCAAATATGAAAAATTAGTCAATTTATCTTTTAATTAAAATTAAAATTAAAATTAAAATTTATAACATATTAAAATATAATCAAATAATAAAATATATAATCATATAAAAAAATATATTCAAATTTAATTCATCATCTTAATACTAAAAAAAAAATAGAATTCACAATTATATCAATAATATATTATAAAATCAAATTATTATTATTTAATTTTAATTTATTATAAATTAAATGTTAAAAATATAAAAATTTATTATGTCTCATTATTTTTTATAAAATAAAACAGAGATAAATTTTTTTAGCAACGATGTATTTATCTGATGAGACTGATATATTAATTTCTTGTCATTTCTTTTCTTACAATTTTTTATTTCAAACATAAAACTTTTATATTCAATTTTTTGTCACTTATTAACGGTAGATATATTATTTAATAAAACTAAAATGAATTCTAAATTTTTAATTAAAAAAAATTCAATTTTGCTAACAAATTTTTTAACTAGTGTTCTTAAAAATTAAAAATTTAAATAATATTAAATAAATATATTTAAAAATAAAATAAATATGTGAAAAATAGATATTCTGATCTATCATTTAGAATGATAGCGATTGTAACGAAATACAACTCTATCAAAATCTTTTATTTTTTCTCATCTAATTTATTTTTATATTAATTTATTTATATTTTTCTAATATAATTATTTTATAACTATATTTTATTTGAAATAATCATTCTTAATAAGTAATCTTAGAATATTCGTTAGAAATTAACCTGAAAATTATAATAGAATTATCAAGTTTGTTTAGTGATTATAATAATGAAAAAAATACGTACATAATCATATTATAATTTGGCTTATAGTTCAGTGACCATGAGTTAAACTGATGTGGCATTGTTTATGCGGTATTTTTTTTTTTATGAGTCAGCATCTGATTGAATTGTATGTCGGCCATATCAGTAAATTCAACTGAAATTTCATCTAAAAATTGTAATATAATTTTTTAATTTGTTTAGTAATTTTAGTAATGAAAAAAATTATGTATGTGATCATATTAAAATTTTACCTATAATTTAATGATTATGAATACAAATTACCCAATAACATGATACTAATATGACATGTGGATTCCACTAAATTATTTTTTAAATTTGAATAATACCTCGTGAATTTTTCATTAGTTTACGTGGCATATGTGAATCCTATTTTATTTTTTAATAATAAAATATTAAATTTCTATAATTTAAAAATTAATTAAATTTTTTATTTTTATTTTAAAAATTAAAATTTTTTTAATCACTCTTCAGTTTCACTTTCAAATTCTCCACCTTCACTTCCTTTGTCTTCACTTCTTTTTTCAGCTCCTCCATCACTGCCTCATATGGCGCCACCACCTCTCTCAACATCCCCATTCCTCCACCAACACCACTACCACCAATTCTATTTCTCGCTCCGTGGCCACCAACACAAACACACCTTCTAAACCTCTATCTCAAAACTCCCAGCCTTTTGAGCTCTCTAATCCCGCAACATCTAGATTAAATTTTATAATTTTTTTTTTTTTAAAAAAAGTTAAAATAACTTCAAAAAAACCAAGAAGATCCATGATTGAGAAAAAAAGGAAAAAGTTACAGTCTTAACTTCAAAAAGTTTAAAATTGATGTGCAAACTATATAAGCTTGATATCACTTGCACTTGTCATAATTTCAAATCATGAACTCACCCAACTAGAATCATTTGCTTGATGTATCAACAGAGCTAAACTTAACTTAATTTTTAGCTATAATCTTTTTAGGGTTTCATTTGCTATTTATTGGCAGGCAAATGCCTCTTATGGCACATGTGATGTACCTAAAAGTGCCCTCCCCTCCACCTTCTGTTGAAAGTTCATCACAATCTCCCTCTCCTGTTTCGACTCCACAAACTTTGCACATTTAGATGCTAGACCAATCCGATTATAGTGCCACTGTGGACTCACTATTAATCAGAAAGAAAGACAAGATTTTGGAAGGTTTTAGAGGTAGAGAAGATGGTTTAGAGAATCTAGGTTGGATTTGAACGGAGATTGTGGTTTTGTTGCTTCTTCTTCCTGTAAAACTGCTATTAATTTCCTTATATATATATATATATATATATATATATATATATATATATATATAAATGGTTAGTTACACCGATATCTCTGCATTTTGATCAATTATATTAAAAATCTATGTATTTTCAAAATTCTGTTAAAATGTCCCTGTATTTTGATTATACATTTTAATTCTATTATATTACAATGTCAGTCCGTCCACACTTAAAAATGAGAATAATGACATTTAAGTAAAAATTAAATTGAAAATAAGAGGTGTTATAATATTTTTACATAGATTTAACGGTTTATGAATCTCCAATTTTAATAGAATAAAAATATAGTTACTTTTTAATATAATTTTTAAAACACAAAAACTTTTTAATAAAATTGATCAAAATACAATTTAATATAATTAGTCAAAATAAATAAATCTCAAAGTAATTAACTCTTTTATAAAAGTAATATTCCGTTTGCTTGAGAATAATCATTAAGATTAATGGAGTTATCTTGGTGTTCTGTGGAGGTTGACAGAAGGGAGAAAGATAATGGTCTTTTTTTTTTAATTTTTAATTTTTAATTTTTAAATTAAGTTAAATTTCTATTTGAATCTAAATTAAATTATGAGAAATTAAAAATAAAATAAAATTACGGGCTGCATATATATATAACGTGAGTGTCATGTTAATATTGACTAACGGCATCAATATGAGAGAAATAACTTGAAAATTTTGGTGGGATTAGAATGCTAAATGGATACTTCCGCATCCAATAAACATTCTAAACAGGCTATTGACATTTGCCAAGTAATATCATCCGCCACATAATGACTTTAATCGTGTTGGTTGTAATTCGAGAATCAATAAATTTGGCCATTACAAATAGCAAATAAAATAAAAGAAAAATAATAAGAAATCATATTATTTTTAGGTGCTTAGTTTTACTTATGAAAAATAGATTTACTAAAATAACTAACATTGATCATGTAAAAAAAAAATAATAATAAGCAGTAAATAAAAAAGTTAATTGAAAGAATTAAAAAGAAAAAGAAAATAAAAGCTAATAAGAAATAGATAATACGATAAGTCTTGAATTATCTACCGGATACTTAAAGATAATTATTAAAATTGAAAATTTATATACTGAAATTTGAGATTGATTTACTTGATTATTAGTTTGTTTGGTTGTTCAAAGTTTGACAAGCCTTTCATTCTTATTTTTATATGAACTCCTTTTGATAATTTTTTACATACATGATAACATGTTTTCCATTTCAACTTTTCATGTTTCACACTAATATTTTAGAGAATATTACATAAATATACTGCTTTTTATTTTTTATTTTTAATTTTACGGTTGATTTTTTTTTTTTTATATATGTTTGGTATATATATAATATATCTTTAGTATATGTCGTAATTTTTTAAAAAATATTTTTAAAAATGAAATATTTTTGAAAAAATATTTTTCAATATTTTTAAAAAAATCCCATATTTTATCCAATTTATATTTATTTTGAACAGTTAATAATTTACGTCGGACTTGATATTTAAATTAATTAATGGGTTCAAACCAAATATCGAAGCCCATTTAATTAATTTAAACAAATTTAATAACTAATTCCTACTAAACATAATTAAATTGATGGACTCAACTTAATTACAGACTTAAAATTAGAATTAAAACATATAAATTATTTATAGTGCCATTTAAGATAAAACTAATCTTGCGTGGATAAACAGTAAAACTCCAAATCCTAATCTAACAAAGGCTTCAACAAGAGATGAAATTTGAATTTTAATAAAACTGATCACACCCCAAAACCTATCGCCAAATTCACAACCACATATATATATAATTGTTCATAGTCAGTATACCTCAATCCAAATCCAAATCAAAAAGGTAAAAATAACTATTTTCATATATATGTTCTTACCATTTAGATTTTATTTTTTTATAATAATTGAATTAAAAATTAAAAATTGAATTTTGATGAATTAATGTCTTTCGCTTGCTGATTTTGATTATTTAGAGGATGGGTATTATGGTTTCCCATTCAATTTGGAGAAATTGCTAGGTCATGAGAACAAATTGAAATTATGGTTTTTGAATGAAAAAGCCAAAAATTAGATAATAAAAGACTTTTTTTTTTTTACTTAAATTCTTGAAATAACTTTAAATTGGGATAAAAAGAAAGATAATGAACCTAAAAATTTTGAATTTCAAGATGCTTAGTTTTCGGCTTTTTTCCTTCAAGAACTACTTTCCACAATGTATGAATTTTTCCACTTTGTAGGAATTTTAACTAGATATCTTTCTACGTGTGCTGGTAGTTTCCACATGGCTATGGAGGAAATTGCCTCTTATTCTACTAGAGATTCTTACATGACGCCCACTCCCATTACTATCATTACAGACCCACTATAGGAAAAAAATATTTCCCTTTCTTGCTCTTCCTCATGCTATCGATACTTTTCAAACTTATTTAGTACTGTCTTTATGATTTTTTCATGCATGGATATCTATTTAGAATAAACAGACACGAAATTTTTGAAAGATGCAGTGGCCAATGGGCCAACGTTACATAATATATTGCCACATATTATACTACAGGTGATATTTTTTTTTCTTTTGGTCTTGAATTAACTTTGCCTATTCTTTTAGCAACACTTTTCACATAGTGAGAAAAGACTAATGTCTGCTCTTTTATAGCTTTTTAAGGGAAAAAATCAAGATATATTCTGCTAAGGCCAAGGACCACTTCTCAATCCTTCCTATTATGAGCAGCCTAAACAACATGTATTTCATCATATCAATTTGGGACGCCACGTATACCCTAGATTCGATCAAGTAATGATGCAGCTTAGTGCATGTAATGTAAAGGGTCAGACACCTCTTCTCAGTTGGTGAGTAACGAGCTTATATGGGAGAAAGAACTCTACTTAAGTAGTATACAACCTTCTAATGGCCTATTTAGTTGTTTTGTGTTAGGAGACAACTAATAGACTCCTGAGCGGTCGAAATTTATAACCTAAGAGGATCTCCTTCCTTCATTTTCAATTATGGTTTTATTGGAAAGTGATGCTCCACAAGATTCTTACGTAAGATTCATATCTCATCATAATTCCAAGCAAAGCAATTCTTTATATTCCTCTAGAAGGGCGATTACTTTCTGCTTTAACTTAGGTGTTAATAAAACACACAAGTAACCCATGGATTTTTAGGCGTGCCTAAGTTCTCTTCCTTCAACGGGTCCTATACCTAAGCCTTTTCATCATCCACCTTTGGGAGAGCAAGATCAAGCTCGTGGATTTGAATTTCCTTTGCAACTTTCTCCGGTTCCTCCTAATAAATGACTTTTGCTCCCAAAGTCTCCATGGATTCCTCCATAACCAATTTGTCTGCAACTACCACAAATTCTTTAGGGAGAAACTAATCATCTATTGCCTCTGTGGTGGGTTTTGACTCGGCCTTCTACGAGGCACAACGATTACCGACTTGATCGCATTGGCCTGCTTCCTATATGATTCCTCTAGTATGATTGTCACCCTGCTAGATTCTCCATACTTATTCCTGTCTGTGAATCAAATAGTCCTAAATTCACCATCATGGTATCATGCCTCCACAACATCTGCTTACACATATACCTTTGCTTATGCATAATAAGGGTTTACCATCTGCCAAACAACTTCAATATTATTTCCTTTCCAAAATAATAGGAACTGATGCAATATGGAATGCACATCCGATTTGGCATGAATCCAGTCCCTCCCCAATAAAACTTGGTAGTTTTTTTTATTGAGCTCACCACAATGAAAGCTGGAAGTGTTGCTTCCCACAGTAGTCTCCACTGGTAAGACCCTAATAGTTTTAGTGAGCTCGCCAGTGAATGCAACTACATATACCTCTGTTAAAATTAAATCCTCCAAAGATCTCCCCAAAGCCTTCAACATCCTCAGAGGCATAATTTTCACTGCTGAACTGTTGTCAGTCAGGACACTTGAAATAGGCCTCCCATTTAGGTGAGCCTCTATGTACAATGACTTTTTGTGTTTGGTTATTGCCTCCAACGGCTTCTCAGAAAATGACTCATTTAAGCTCTCTTGGGCTAGAGGAATGGATAATAATCCCACTCAATGAATTTTCTAACTTGCCCCTTGTGTCCTTATATATTCTTCCACATTTGGGTCTTTTACCTTTTGAAAGGTAGTAAAAAGCATAATCGTTGTAGTGACATTCTCAAAAGGTACTGCTATACTTCCTACCATAAAACTATTCTCTGGATCATCTAAACTTCCTTTTGATTGCACATCCTTTGTGGCTTTGTATGTATTTTGAGTTTTGTTGGAATTAATTTCATTTTTTTTTAATAATTTTTTTTTTTGTTGTCATGTTTGAATTTAATTTCTATTATGTTTTATCCTAAATTTTGTTAGCATAATTTATTTAAAATGTTTGGTGTACAAATTAGAGGTTTAGATATTCTAAATTTGTTGAGTTTGAATTAATGATAGAAGCGAACTTGGTGATTTCAAGGGTATTAAGGATTATAGGGTCTGTGAGTAAGTAACATTTTGCAACTCAATTTTGATAACCTTAAAGAAGGAACTTGGGAAAGTGTTAAAAATGAAAGTTGTAAAGTTTATCTCATCTATATGCTTGTAAAATGATTTTGTAAAATTCTTTTTGAGTGAAGAGATATTCATCCTCGACTGGGACTGGTTTAGTTCGCTACTTCTACAGATAGTATGATGTTATTCTTTATTTTTGAGAACTTTAGAGACTGATTGAGCTAAAAGTATAAACATGAAAAATGTTCATATATTTATTAGATAGATGCCTGTAAATGTTCAAGTCAATTGGGTATTTGTATCTCTAGGGCGAGATAGTTAAGTCAGACCTACCTAGATGGACTTTATAGAAAAATAGGGAAAATTTGGAAAATTTACCATAAATTGTATAGTTCGCCTTTTGGGCTAAATTTTGGATATGTTAAATTTTTAAATATCTAGTTTTAGTGAAAAAAATAAGCAAACCATTTTGAGTTCTGTAGCTCAAAGTCAAATCTATTTAGTGTGAACTACAAAAGTAGGTCTTTAGCTCGACAATAATAATTGAGGGCGAAATTAGAAAATTCTTCATAAATCGTACACTTTGTCTTTTGGTATGAAATTTAGATATGTTGGAGCATCAGAAGTGTAGTTTAAGTGAGAGAACAAAGCAAACCATTTGGAGTTCTGTTTCTTAAAGACAAAGTTGTTTAGTGCGAACTGCAAAAAAAGGTCTTTAGCTTGGCAATAACAACTGAGGGTGAATTTGGAAAATTCGCCATGAATCGTATACTTTTCCTTTTAGTATGAATTTTGGATATGTTAGAAAATAAGATGTTTAGCTTAATGGAAAAAAGAAGTGAATTATTTGGAGTTCTGTATATTAAGGGCGAAGTAGTTTAGTACAAGCTGCCGAGGAAGGTTTCCAGCTTCGCAGTAGCAGTATCACAGATAATCATATTGAATTTTGGAAATTCATCATAAATAGTGTTGTTCGCCTTTTTAGCTGAAATTTTTATATGTATGGCCATACATATTTAGTTTAATTAGAAAGAAACAAAAAATCATTTGGACATCTGTAGCTCAAGATAGAGCTAATTTAGTGAGTGATGTCAAGTCATCTTTTTAGCAACAGTAGCGTGAACAGTACTTTGTGAGACTATCTTATATTTAAGGTAGAACCTCATTTTTTTTTCTTTAGTCCGTAATTGAGTTTTTCTTCTTTTCTTCTCCATTTCTTTCCTATCAAACCGTAAATTGTTATATCTATTTTCTAAGGCATTAATACTCTAATTAATGCACTACTATTATAAATAAACACTTCAAGTAACATCTACAATATTTTTCCAAGATTAATCTTTTAATATTTCCTCTTGAGAAGAATTAACATAAATTCTTCAAAACTTATATTTTATTATGGATTGAAATTATAGGTTATTAGATAAGTTATTTATGAGTTGTAGGTAGTAAGTATTTGTATTTATGATGATTGATTATAGTTGGTTGGAGAATTAGGGAAAATTGATGAATAGTGCTATAAATAGTATTTTTTCCTCTAAACCTCTACTTTCTCCTAAAGAATGGTTATAATAAGTATACAAATTTTCTCTTTAGATTTTAAAAAATCTATAATTATAAGAATTTGACATAGATGATGTTGGGTAAGAAAAACCCTAAATTTGCTTTTATTGAAATTGTGTTTAGGTTTATTTGTTGCTTGAATTTTGGGTTGATTTGGAGCTGGACTAAAAGTATTTAAGCTTGTAGTGGATTGTTTTCATATTTTGGAGGTGAGTTATGCATATTTAATTTTGTGATAAGCTTGATTTTTTGAAAAAGCTTATATTTGCTTATATATATGTATATGTGTGTATCACCATAGACTCCTGTTTTGTTATCCGTTGTTCTGAGATTTACATTGCATTACCTTATATTATATGTATATATCTGTATTGTACCATTCCTTGTAGATATCCTTTGATTCATGACTTTGATGTGTATATGAGCCTCTGTTTATTTTTGTTATATCTAGATATAGATATTGCTTCCAAACCTCAGCTTTGATTATGAACTATAGGTATGACATATGCATAATTCATTGAGTTGAAGGCTCACACTCCTTCTGTTGTGGTTTCCAGGTGCTAGAGTTATTGGTTCGGAGATCGAGGATAGATCTTATTGACTTCTTTCCTCCAATAAGCTAATCTATATATAGACTCTGATTATTTTAGATGTTGATTGTTATTTTAGAATTGTAATACTCTTAAAGCTCCATAATATTTTGGATGGTTTGTAATTATTAAGATGAATTATTTTGGGGTTTTCACTTGTTCATTTTGAATAGAAGATCTCATTTGGCTCTGATCCATTGTGAACAAGTGAATATATTTTGGATAATTGTATTACAGATGATGATTATGATTTTGGTTGAGAATGGCTATAGATATTATTATGTTGTTTGCCACAAGTTATATTAGGTATTCTACGTGTCTTTGGTAGCTTTAAACCTACCCATACTGTAACACCTTAGCCTAAACCCCGATAGGGACCTTTAGGGAAATTATTTTTTTTTCTTTATGATGTGTTAATATTATATGTGAATGCATGGAATATATATATATGCATGTTATATATATTCCATGCATTCACATATAATATTAGGTATTCTACATTTTTTTTAGGCCTAGAGTTGGTTTGAAGTCAGTTAGGACCCAATTGGGTAAGTTTGGAATTTTTGGTAATTGGAGGACTAAATTGTAATTTTGCAATTTTTCGAGGTTTTATAAATTTATCAGTATATTTGAGTAAAGGAAAGAATAAAAGTGGATGTAAATGGTCTTAAATAATTTATTTGGGAATTGTATGGAAAATGTACCCGGTAGGAGGCAATTTCTGAAAAAACGGCTCGATTAGGGGTGTTTTAGTGACTTCGATGATTGGGGAGGACCTTTCTGTAATTTTTCCATGATTATGGGATTATTAGGTGTATGTGGTTCTATTATATCAGATTAGGCTTGATTAAATCTAGCCGTTGGATTAAATGATGAAAAATCGGACGGTTGGATTGTTCGGGAGCATATTAGCTATCATAAGCTCACCATATTGGATTTTTGCCTTAATGATCATGATTTGGTGTGGATAATCTGATGTGAGCCTGTTTGGCTTTGACTTTTGATAACCAATGGGATTAAAGTATGATAAATGGATGGTTAGATGTTGATTTTAATGCCAAAGTACCAATACTTTGTTTTACCCAATTTCACCATCATATAAATACTTGATTTCAGCCATTTTCATCTTCTTCATCCAGAAATTTGATGCAGCA
>CANXYC010037984.1:0-11280 GCA_948193065.1 Aleurites moluccanus
TTGGATTCACTGAGTATTTTTATACTCACCCCCTTCAGTGGTTAACATTTCAGGTCAGCTGTGAGGACCGTATTCCATTGGCATCCTATCCTCGCTGTGGAAGTTTTGACTTAGTACTATGTAAATTCCAAATCTAAAGTATTTGTAAATAATATACATAATAGAGGTTCCATGGTACTGTAAATAAGTTTGGCATGTATATATAAATTTGTTGCATCTTTATATATAAGTTGCATTTTGGAGATATAATTATATATTTTGAGTTGTGTTATTGTGAACTATTGATCTAATGTTGAGTTTGAGTTGTTGTGAAGATCCAGAGGGATCCTTGATATTGAGATAGATATGGAAGTATATAGTTGAAGTTCTTATTTGTGTTTTTAGCAGCTGGGCATGCTCCTTATACAAAGGAGATGCTGCCCAATTTTTCATAAGATTGTTAAGCCATTTTGAGCTTATTAGTGTATTGCATGCCATATAATATAGTTTTATGGGTTCTTCGTGGTACTGGT
This sequence comes from Aleurites moluccanus, assembly GCA_948193065.1. NCBI lineage: Eukaryota > Viridiplantae > Streptophyta > Magnoliopsida > Malpighiales > Euphorbiaceae > Aleurites > Aleurites moluccanus. The sequence goes on from CANXYC010037984.1 coordinate 513, forward strand.
AGTATAAGCATCACCCGTACCCTAGGACCATCATGGCTCCCAAGTTGGGCTGTGACAGTGCAGTAGCTCTATGAAACTACATTTAGGTCAATATAAATGAATATCATATCAATAGAAAACCATTAAACAACAATGGCATCATCAATGGCATCAAGCTCAATATCTTTCAAATCAAATAGCAATTGAACAAATAGCATTGCAATATACGATATACAATCAATGATAAGCGGTATGGTAAACAACAAAGGTATGGAACAAAGGTTAGTTCGGCAAAGAAAATTGACGGGCCAATTGGCATGCCAACGTCGCTGGCGACAATGACATTCAAATGGTAGGCCTATGGAATGCAAACAATAGGCCAAAGACAAAATGAACTAGGCATTTCATCAAACACATGGTGGGCATATAATGGCAAGCCAATAGGTTATGTTAGGGTGCAAAATTGACTTGTCCAATTCAACTAACATCAAGCTACATTATCAACAATAGTATAGGCATCAAACAAACAATAATAAACAACATCAAAAAGGCTCAAATGGGCTATGGAAAACAAGACACAAACTAAGCAAATTCAAGGCAATGAATAGTGGAGTTCAATTCAGCCAAACATGCACTTTTACCATAGGTTTCCAAATTCAATTTTAACACATTTGGCATATTATTAGATGCATATTAGACTCACCTAAACTTCCAAATAGCTTTGAGAAGCTCAATTCCACTCAAATTCACCAATGGAGCTATATAAGGCAACCTTGTCAAACTTAAATTCTACATCAAACCAATCATCAATTAGTTACCTATTCACATCCAATTAACATATTCTAATATCAATTAACATAATCTAACACTAAATCATCAAACACTTTCTTATAACTTTAAATAAGCTAGGTAATTTAGGCATTTCTATCAATTAGCATCAATTGATGCAATCTAACTAATAACCCATCAAATTCAACCTAAATAACATATAATTAAAACATAAATTCAAACAAAACACATTCTTACCTCAAGGTGGGATTCTAGCTGAATGGATAAAGCCACCAATCCTAGGTTTCCTTTGCTCCCTCTTGCAAATTGATGATGAAAATAGGTAGAACTAGGTTAGTATTTAAGATTTCTATCAATTTCCTAAAGAATTCGATGAATAAATGAAGAAGAAATTGAAGAAGAAGTGGGAGAAGTGGTTCGGCACTTGTAGAAGAAGAAGAAGAAAGTTGTAATTTTTGTTCTAAGTAAGAAATAAATAGAAAAATCATATTGGCAAATTATAACTTAATCCCTGAACTTTCATATATCACACTTTAGTCCAAAATCTTCTGTAATTTATTCTGTCAATTATGTCAGGATTTGGATTCCAAAGTGGGGAGTTAATAAGCTTATTTTAATTTATATTTATTTATAAAAATGGTTCCAGAGTCATTCAGTAACTCCGGCGGACCCATTTCCACTATTCACCTTAAACTTTCATTTATTTACGATTTTACCATTGATTACTTTTTCAGTATTCCTAAATGATTTTCACTTCTTTCTTTTTACCAAAATTACACATATTTTATAGTAATCTTTTACCCCCAGGTCAACTTCAGAAATTCTTCTGTTGACCGGACTGTTAATTTCTCGAACATTGCCGCTTTCTGAAAAAGTAACAAGTTCACTTTCTAACTGTGTCTCTAAAATTATTTCCCATCATTTCAATACTTATGAACCACATATTGAGAACTAAACCATGCATGTGAGTTAGGAATTTATAGGGTATTACAAATAGGAAATCCTATGATCCATGGTTTGCCTAAATCCTATTGTCACATATTCATCTATGGTTCCTATAAACCTAAGCTCTGATACCAATATTGTTACATCCCAAAAATAAAACATGATGGTCCTAGGGTGTGGGGCCCACCTAACAACTAACACTCATAGAACCTTTGCTATCCACTCATATATCACCTTTTATAATATACTCATTCCCTGTAAAATAATATTAGCACATAATCTATATATCTCATATCACATCATTATCATCATCAAATACTTATCTCATATAACTCATAATATGTTAAGTAATTGATTTATCATTTAATTATATATTACACATATAATGTAATATCCCAGCAGACAAAATAGTAGATAGTGAGACAATATAGTAGATCGATATAGTGGATTATAGTAAATGATATGGTATTAATTTAAATATGAATAGGCTTAATTAATTACTGAAATATACAGAGAATGGTAGAGTGTAACACTCAGAAATTTTTGAATCTCAACCGGGTCGCTTTTGTGACAATGTCCCAGAAAATACCGGTGTTAATTACACTGCTCGGTGAAATAGCAGTCTAGTTGATTTAGGAATTTCTGACTTAGAACAGGGGGTAACAAGTCATCTATATTTATGTGAATTTTTGGTAAAATAAAGAGTTGAAAAATATTTTGAAATACTCAAAATAAGAGTAATGGCAATATTAAGGGCATTTTTAGAAACGGGCTGTCTAGGATACATAATCGGACCCAACGTATTTTTAAATGATAGAACAATCCAAAATAAGGTATTGCACTCCCCATATTAATGGTTAAATCTAAATCGAATAGACAAAATAAATTATAGAAAGTTTTGGGGTCAAAATGCAATTAAGAAAAATTTAGGGCAAAAGTGCAATTAAGCAAAGTTGTGGGACCCATAATAAAATATTATTTTTGGCATAAAAAATTCTGGAGAATACCTCCAAGAGTGGACAACCAAGTGTGTGGAAGGAAGGAAATTTGAAAATTTTTTTTATGTTAATTAGATAGAAAATGTACAAGTGTATAAGACTAAGAATTTTCTACACAATTCTTATTTCTTTGACTTTGGTGTATAAAAGAGAAATGTTGGTTGCCATATTGAGAGCTTGGCCGAACCATATAGAGAGGAAATGACTAAAAAAAATATGGTTCCAACCATTCCAAAAAAATTAACCGAAATTAGATAGGAAGTTAATGAGAAAAAAAAAAAAGAAAAAGAAGAAAGAAAGTGACAAAAAAATTGTATTCAAGCTTTGGTGGAGCAAAAGGAAATGTGATTCAAGTGTTTTAATTTGAGATATGAACCTTAAACTTAGATTTTTAATTAAATTTGTGTGTGTTATAGTTTAATTGAGTAAATAATTGAATGAATTAAGCTAAAAGTATTAAAGATGACTAGGGTTTAAAGGGGATTCTGAATATGTGTTAAGGTAGTAGCTTGTAGTTCAAATTCTGAATTTTTAATGTATAAATTTGAGGATGGCCAAAATATGAAAGTTGTAGATAAATATGTTAATTTTATTTCTGGATAGGAACAGGGTCTGCCTGGATAGGAAATGCAGAATAGTAGGCTCAATTTTGATGAATTGTTTAGAATGATGTAGTAATTAGAATGACCTGAAATTTGGATATGTTATAATATTATATGTCTATTTCCAATAGGAAAAAGAATTACAGTAATTGGTTAAGTATAGGTTGAGATATAGATAAAATAGTACAGATTGCCAGAATAGGATTATAGGAAGAATGCATGGCAGCAGAGCTGGTTATAAAACTAAGTTTAAATTGACACCATAAATTGTGTAGTAGTGGGATTAATGTGATTTTTTAATTTGGATATGTTATAATATTATATGTCTATTTTCAATAGGAAAAATAATCACAATAATTGGATAGGTATAGACTGAGATATAGACAAAAATGTCAGGATTGCCATAATAGGAACTTGAATGGAAATTGTTAAAGCAAAACACTAATGTTAAAGACTATAAGGAAATTGATTAAATGAAGCATAGAACTAATTAATGACATATAAATAAGTTCTAATTGTGTGCTTAATTGACATGTAGTTTCAAAGGTTGATGATGAGGATGTAAGTGGAAAGTCTAAGTAAAAAAGTAAAGCAAGTTATAAAGCTATATAGTAAGATGTGTAATGTAAACATCATTATGCATATCCATATCTTGATTTGTTGAACAAATGAATATATTTTCTTCTTGATTAAATGACACTTTGCTATTGTTGATCATTCTTTAATTTTCCTCAAAAATTTAAATCATCCATATTCATTGATTATTATTGATATTGAAATGCCTATTGTTCTTGATTGATCATGTACCAAAATATTTTCAAAAGTATGTACACCAAGTGTTTAACTATATACCATGATGTTATTACTAATTAGCTACTTTTGTATCAAATAAAGAAACTGATACATGATTAATGAAATGCATTAATACTGATTGACAAGTAAGCCCATGTGTACCGATCGAATGCCATTGTACCATAATGTTTCCATAGAATGCTTGATACTATTATTGATTTCCATTAGCCTATTTATATATGGATTTGACAGAACTTCCTCACCGACGGGGTAGCGGGTAAATACCATCGGCATTGTGCACAATGACTTCTATACAGTGTTTACCCTATCTAGGAAGGGACTTATCCTATTCGTGAGGTCTGACCCGCCCTACGTAATTTACAATCTAACAATATGTATTCATGGCCCAATATTTGTCTCTTCTACATGTGAATAAAAATGTGATTCCTATGTTAACCTTAATTCTTTTTGCTTACCATTGATGTCTATTCCTTAATCTACCATTGTTTATCATCGATATTAATGTTACTTATTCCAAATTCCAAATGGCATTTGGTGTGCAATTAATTAGCCTTTGACATGTAAATTTGAAATACTTATATTCATTCATTGTATTCATTGATACTTAATCTCCAGTGATATCCTTTATTATCATATACTTGTATGTCATGTTTAATGATATATACATACTCACTGAGCATAATTATACTCATTTTATAGTTGTTTATCATTTTACAGGTGTAAAATTGAGATGACTATATCCAAGTCATTCCTTTTTCGACTTGGAAGATCAAGTGCTTCAAGGTAGTGGTTAATTGTTAAAAAGTCATATGTATAAAATCTCTAGAGTTCCATGGAATTGTATATAGATAGATTAATGATATAAAAATATTATATAAATATTTGTTAATGATAGCCGATGTGAAGGATATAAATAATAGTATGCGAAATACTTAAAGACTAATAATAATTAAATTAATGACAAAGATAATGGTACTAAAATAATAAGGTTATAATGTAACGTGACATAAGAAAAAGAAAAAAATATATGTATAAAGAAGTGCCATGAATGTTTACTTGTGAACACTTATTTTTTGCACCTCTCAGACTCATGTCTAGCCGATCGGCACTCACCAAAATCAAGCCCGCACACCGGCAAACTCAGAAATTGTCAGACTCGGGTTCGGACCTCGGCCGCCACCCTCAAAGGAAGGCATTGCTGCCCACTACCCCCTTCGACGGTACCGTCGGAGGGCCACCTTTTATGCTGCCTCCCTCCTTATGGGGCGGTACCGTCATCCTTCTTGAGCGCCGCTACCGCCCCCCCGGTGGCACCAGACTGCCTATAAATACTTGACCCCCTCCTTCATATTGAGGGTCCTGATGAAGTCAAATTTTCCTTCTTAGATTTCATCTAGTCTCCCTCATTTACCTATTTCATCTTATTTCTTTAACTCTCTTTGAATTTAAAGAATAATCATTTAGAGCATGTGGAGCCAATTTTCTTTAGTTCTCTTTGAGCTACAGAAGGACCAAATTCGAAGCGTATGGAGCCTCAAAATTATTTTCAATACGAAATCACTCTATTGATTTGTTTTTTTTTGAATTATCAGATAAAAGACAATCCGACCGTCTTCCCAGGCTTCAACCAATCCCAAGTGGAGCTCCGATCCTGGCGAGCAATCCGACCGCTGCCTCCTTAAAAGGCAAGGGAGAAGGTATCGTCTCCTAACTCATCTTCTTTACTTTGATAGAGAATCAAAATAAATAATCAAAACATGATAAATTGGGCATAAATCAACCCTCCTTTGCAAAAAGGGAGAACTGTATGGGTTTTGATTCCCATTCAACAGGATACGCAGGCAAGCTATGTAAGGGCTTCAAATCCAAAAAGATCAAAACGATCTCTTTTCTTTTAATTAACTGTTTTATTGAATGTATTATTTGGGGAATGTGTGATCATCCTAGAACCCAAAAGGGCTAGAGTTGATATCATCTATTTTAAGATTCTTGAATTGTAATAATTTAATTATCGCTCTCTTAATTGCTTTTACTGCTTTAGTCCATTCATTTAATTGCTCATGCATCTTTATATCTCATCCTTTAAACTACTCGTGAAAATGTTGTAAATCAAGGTTAAAATTAGAAGCCAAGTTCAACCGAAAACCTAGTCCCCGAATCCTCTTTGGTTTTAAAGACACTTATTTTCCTTTGGGATAAAATTGGAGCCAAAATGGGTTTTTGCCTTAAATTTTTCCAACAAAAATAACTTAAGGTGGCGACTTCAAAACTTCAAAATCATTTACAAAAGGCACTCCTCCGTGAGAAATCGTTCAGAAAAATGAGAATCCCGGATCCGAACCCCGGAACGGGAGGAGTGCTCGGGCGAGGCCTCACAGTTGGCGACTCCATTGGGGATCAAACTTTTTCAAAAGTTAAAGAGGACTACCAATTGGTTGAAAATATTTTCAAAAGTGACTTTTTTACTTGGCTTTTAGTTTAACTTTGTTTTTCATGCATCACTACATCACCAGTTACGAAATTCAAACTTTGGATAGCAAGTAGCATTGATCCAACAACTCTATTTGAGTATGTTGGGAGATAGTAAAAGCATCCACCTTGCAATGAATCTTCAAATCTTTTTTGAAGTGTAACGAGCAGTCGTACTGTTGGACCCACGCAAAACTTATTGTTTCACGTATGGTTAGATATATTCATTGCTCTAATATGACGAGTACCCTTTAAACCAAACCACCTAGCCTTCACGTAATGAATATTAGACCTTGGACCTTAGGGACCATGAGCCATGATAATGTTAAGCTGTCATCATTAACCAATTTTTTTTATATACACATACATAACCATGCATACATGCACAACCATACATTCATGCATTGGTGGACTAAGAACCAAAGGAGTCAATGGTCAAACCAAAACCCCCAAACCTTACCTAGACTAGGTCCTTTTTCCCATCTTTGCTTAGGTTTTGTTTGGACCACCATGACCTGATTCAGAGTGTTTTCTTTTGGAAGATACAAATGGAGGGCACAACACCCGTCATGGAAGCCATAGAAACACTTTTAGCCATCTTACTCAAGAAGCAAGAGGATAACTTTCGTGTTGCTCTAGACCATGCCCTTGATACATAATGCCAATCCATCCTCATTGAGTTGAAAACAATGATGGGTCAAGGATCAAGTACCCATCAATCTAATGCTCCTGATGCATCTTTATCCCTTCTACCAAATCCTATTATTAATCTGACAAATAGTGGGAAAGCTCCAGAAGTTGACATTCCTCCAGTCACCAATCTGAATTGCCGAACATCTCCATCCTCCTCCCTGAATATTTTTCATAGAGGAGAAAGCTCCAACCTGACTAAAACCAAGAAATTAATGGAAAATTTTGAAGCTATAGAAAGGCTTCTCAAAAACATTAAGAAGCATGAGGATCTCATTGATGTTAATGCTCTTACTCTTTTTCCAAATGCTAGAGTTCCTCCAAAGTTCAAAATGCCTAACATGGACTAGTTTGATGGCACCGCTTGCCCAAAAACCCATTTAAAAATGTACGTGGGAGCCGTGAACCCATTGGGGGTGAACAATAAGCTCCTTGCTCAATTGTTCCAGCAATCACTCACAGATGCTGCAATGAGATGGTTTGTTGATTTAGACACCAATTTTAAGAAAACTTGGGATGATATTTGCAATGCCTTTGTCAAACAATATCATTATATTCTTGAGGTGGACATCACCAGGAGGGATTTAGAAACCACCAAACAACAACAAAGCGAGTCTTTCTCCCTTTTCCTCATAAGATGGAGGGCTAAAGCAGCCCAAATGATGAACAGGCCCATTGAGCAAGAACATATTGATATAATCATCAAGAATCTCCTCCCTAGTTATCAGACTTGTCTCCAAACCCAATACTTGCCAGATTTTAAAGCTTTTATCGCAACTGCTTCAAAAATAGAGGATATGATCCAAAAGGGCAAATTAAAGAAAAATCCTTTGGTTCGAGGTATAGGAAAAACACTTACTATGGCCACAATGCTCCCTCCAATCAAAAAGGTGAGGAAGTTGCTGCTATTTCTAATCATCCTCCTATGAGACTTGAAAGGAAATCTTTCACTAATTTGGGTATGCCTTTGATTTTGGTGCATAAGAAGGCTTTGGAATCAAATTTGCTTAAGCCTTTAAAACCTAGAGCACCTCTAAGCCCTTTACCTAAAGGTTGGAATACAAATGAATATTGTGAGTATCATCAAGGTACAGGGCACAAAATAGACATGTGCAAAACCTTACGACACAAAATCCAAGACTTGGTGGACAGTCGGGATATAATTCCACCAAGGGCCAGACTCAACATCACCACAAATCCTCTCCCGAACCATCAGGCCAATGTTAATGTCCTTCACTCTTATAACATAGAGCTTAATTTGATCTCTTTGATTCGATCAAGTGAAGATTATTGTTGCGTCTTGGACCTGAATGATTTTATGGAAGAGATAGATGCGATGACCCAAAGTGGGAGACCTTACCAGCCAAGTTCATCAATTCAGCAGCCTGTTTAGTATTTTCTCCCTCCCATGGAAAAGATAAATAATGAACCCGAAGAGGATGCTATCCTCAGGCAATTGAAGAAGACCCAAGCCAGTATCTCTATTTGGAGTCTTATCCAATCATCCTTCCCACATCGCCAAGCTCTTTGTATGGCGTTAAATCAATGTCAAGCCCTAATCAACATTTCTCCTGATACCTTGGTTGCCTCACTCACTAGCTCAACCAAGGTGGCTTCCATATCCTCCATGGATCAAGATTTACCTAAAGGAGGAGAAAATCACAATCATGCATTATATGTAACAGTGATGACCCAAGGGAAGACAATCCTAATGGTTTTGATAAATAATGGGTCTGCTATGAATGTCTGCCCATTAAAAGTTGCAAGTTGTTTGGACTTGGAGCCTACAGATTTTACCCCCTCCGACCAGATTGTGATGGCATATGATAACACTAAGAGAGAGGTTTTGGGTGTGGCAACTCTTAATGTGACAATCGGACCAATTACTGCTCCAATCCCTTTCCAGGTGATTGATGTGCCCGCTTGTTTTAATCTCCTTCTCGGGAGTCCTTGGATCCATAAAGGAAGAGCAATCCCATCCTCTTTGCATTAACAGCTTAAAATGCAACATGGGGCTGTTTGTAACTATTAATGGTGATATAGATGGTAAAAGTGAGGTTCTGAGCTCTACACCCGTCTTGAGAATTCATGTTAGTATAGGTGCTTTAAAGACAATCATTGTAATGATGTTTTTAGAAATATATCAATAAAAAGGCATTATTTATTAATCAGTAATTATTATTGTTTAGAGTAATATTGCATAACTGTTTAATAAAGTCCATGGTATAAACATAGCTTGAAGGCATTCATGATATGATCATGATAGTGAGATGCTTATCATGTGTAATTATGTTTTAACCTAAATTTCCCTGGTCATAGAATCAATGAGAATGGACATTATTGATTCGGAAAGACTAGCACATGCGTATACTATTTGACTTAATCAAATCATCTGATCTTATAAAAATGCTAACATTGAGATGTTTGAGTATAGCATGTGGATGCTTACTAAGAGTAGTAATTACATTGGAGTGATCGCAGGAGATAGTCATATGGAAATCTAAACGATGTTAATGACTTATCTCTGCATGGAAATGTGCAAATGTCCTTAGACTTGAGATGCTTAAGAGTGATCTAGAGTGAAGATGTTATACTTTAATTCCATACCTAGCTCTCCCAAAAGGTCTACTTGTAGGGTGGACATTGGGTATAGTTTGACACACTAGTAGATATTTAAGTAATCAACAAAGGATATCATAACTCCTGTTAGAAGGAGGGTTTTACCTAAGGCCTCTTGTATGACAACATTACTGAAAATCTTTGGCCAAAGTGGATAGTACTTAGAGATGGTCTCTAAAGAAATCATTTTAGTAATGATGCTCAGATTATAAGGAACTACTGTTCGGGCTAAGTGTGGTGTAGCCAGCTTAGTGGAGTTAACATAATGTCCATACATTAAACTGAACTTGGTAAAGGAGCATGAAGGGACTAGTAGCACAATATTGTCCATGTATTAGGGTTTCTGCTTATCACTAGCAATTTCTAATTATTTGGGGGTCATGATATGTGGCATGATACCGCTCATGATCTACTTAAGTTAGAAAGGTTCAATTGGAGAATTGACTATGAATTAAAGAAGTTTAATTCATATAATCCTTGTTAGACAAGGATTACCTTTTATGAAAATTTCCTATTTTGGAAATAGGAATTCCACTTGAGAGTTTCCTAAACTAATTTAAGGAAATAATTAAGGACTTGAGTTGCCATATAATTAGGGAACCTATTAGGTCACATGCATATAAGTGTTTCAAACAATAAGTGAAAGAGGAAATTAAATTATTATTAAATGAGATTTAATTCATATAGTTAATTATGGAGATTTTGCAATAATTTAATGTGATTAAATTAATTATCTAATTTAATTATTTGCATATGATGCATTTAATTAAATTAGGACCATAGGATTATATTTAGAATATGATCAATAGGTCTAAAGTCAAAGGAGTGTTTTTGACTTTTTCATTAATGGCATTATTGTCATTA
>CANXYC010038024.1:0-15721 GCA_948193065.1 Aleurites moluccanus
TAATCCAATTTCAACAAATCATCTCTTACAACTTAGGTTTAGGGTTTGAAAATTGGGCAAAAATGCTATATGCATCAATTGATGCAATTAAACACATTACCCAATTTAACTAACATCTAATAACCCTAAATTAAACATAAAATCAAATAAAACATCAATTTACCTCAAAATGATGCTTTGGCAGAAAATTTCAAGTGCTTTTTTCTTGAAAATTTTTGATTCTCCAAGGTTGCAAATGGATGGAGGATGGAAGATTCAAGGTTTGAATAAAGTTTTCATAGTTTTTCCTTAACAAATTTAAAGAAAAATCAATGGAAATGGAGGGAGAAAATTTCGGACAAGGAAGAACAAAATGAAGAACAAAAAAAAATTTCTAAGTGTGGCTTTATATAGTAAGTCACATTTGGCAAATTTCACTTTGGTCCTTAAACTTTCCTTAAATTATGTTTTTGCCACATTTTCCTTATGTAATGTATTCTGTCAATTTCGTCGGGATTTGGATTTCAAAGTGAACATTCAAATATCTTATTTTTATTAATATTTTATAATAAAAATAGTTTTAGAGCTGTTCTGAAACTCAGACAGTCTAAATTACACTATACCCCTAAAGTTTCATTTATTTACGGTTTTGCCATTGCTTACTATTTCACTGTTCGTAAACATTTTTCACCTCTTTTTTTTTTTACTGTATTTACACATGCATATAGATAATCATTTACCCCTTAGTCAGAATCAGAAATTCATCTGTCGACCGGGCTACTATTTTCGCGGCAGCGATATCGAAACCGATAATTTTCGGAAAAGTTTTCTGTTTTCACTCTAACTGAGTTTTTAAAATTATCTTTAGTCATTTTGATAATTTCAAACCACATACTGAGAACTTTAATCATAAAACATAGTAGGCTTTTATAGGGTATTACAGTTTTTAGATTTAAAAGAGCTTTTAACTTGCTTGTCCATTTGGCATGCATCACACATCTTATCTTTAAGAAACTTGACCTTGGAAAGACCAATTACAAGCTCTTTAGACTTAAGATTGTTAATGTGATCCATGCCAACATATCCAAGTCTCTTATGCCACAACCATGCATCATCACATAGAGAGACCATATAATCAATATTGTCATTATGCACATTATTTAAATCAATCATATAGACATTGCCAATTCTATGACCGACAAGCAAAATTTTCTTATCCTTAAAACACACATAGCCATTTTTAGAAGTAAAAGAAATTTTATTTCCTATGACACATAATTGACTAACACTAATCAAGTTATGCTTCAATCCATCAACTAATAATACATGTTCAAGAAAGGGTTTTTTTATTTTACCAATTTGCTTGATTTCGATAATTTTTCCTTTGCCATTGTCACCAAAAGTTACCTATCCTCCTTTCTTTTCTTGTAAGTTTGTGAGAAGATTTACATTACCGGTCATATGTCTTGAACATCCACTATCCAAGTACCATGATTCTTCTTTCCTTACGGATTTCAAGCAAACCTACAAGTGATAAAGTTCATCCAATTTTAGGTACCCAAATGCTTTTGTGTCCTTGGGGGTTACCATCAATATATCCTAGGTACACATTTCTAATATAGCATTTGAAATTTGAATCACCATATTTCCCATAATAGTGACATCTCAAGTGATTTTTATATTTTTGTTGAGATTTTGTCCTATTGTGTATTTTGGAATGATATTGAGGCTAATAATCATATTTAAGTTTTGATATAGAATATGCATTCTTAGGTCTTTTAAAATAAAAGTCATGCATGCCATGGCTATATACATTAGTTTTAGGTCTAGCATTTTTAGGTGGAGGAATGTGATTGTGTGAACTTGATGCCTTTACAAATATAGTCATAGATGTTGATGGAGCATCCCCTCCATTATAGCCAAGTCTATACTTAATTGTATGACATCTTTGAGACTCAATGATTTTATCGAATTTTTTTTTGCCATTGCAAAGTTTGGATAAACACTCATTATGAGATTCTAACTTGTTTCTCAACAAATAATTCTCATTTTTTTTAGCTTATTGCATTCTTGATCTCTAAGATTAATGGTCTTTTCCATTTCAACATTAGATGTACTTACTTCATTTATTTCCTTTTTGTAAGCTTCACAAACATCTAAGACTTCATTTGACATTTCTTTCAATTTATCATATTTGTTTTGCAACTTATGATATTTTAAAAGAAATGTATCCATAATTTGTATGGTATCATTATTTGAATTAAAATGGGAATTACTAATCTCACTTGAAGATGTATCATCTACAATTGCCATGTGTGAGGCCTCGCCCGAGCACCTCCTCTCGCGGATCCAAAAGGATCGAGGATGCTCTAATTTTTTGGGATGATTTCTCACATAATGGGAGGCAACCTTAGCGCCCTTTTTTTGAAAATGATTTTGATGTTTTGAAGTTGCTACCTTAAGTTATTTTTGTTTGGAAAATTTAAGGTAAAAACCCAATTTTACTCCAATTTTATCCCAAAGGAAAATAAGTGCACTAGTCTTTGAAACCAAAGAGGATTCGGGGACTAGATTTTCGGTTGAACTTGGCTTCAAATTTTAACCTTGATTTAAAGTGTTTTCATGAGCAATTTAAAGGATGAGATATATATATATGCATGAGCAAGTTAGATAAAAATAAAGCAGTAAAGCAGTTAAGAAAGCAATAATTAAATTATTACAATTCAAGAATCTCAAAATATGGGATATCGACTCTAGCCCTTATGGGTTCTAGGTCGATCACACATTCTCCGAATAATACATTCAATAAAGCAATTAATTAGTAGAAAAGAGATCGCTTTGATCTTTTTGGATTTAAAGCTCTTAGATAGCTTGCCTGCGTATCCCGTTGAATGGGAATCAAAACCCACACAGTTCTCCCTTCTTTGAGGAGGATTGATTTTATGCCTAACTTATCATGTTTTGGACTCTTTATTTTGATGCTCTACCAAAATAAAGGAGATTTGCCTATTTTGATGCTCTATCAGAAATAGGAAAAGTTAGGAGACGATACCTGCTCCCTTGCTTTTTGGGAAAGCGACGGTTGGATTGTCTTTCCGGATCAGAGCTCCACTTTGGATTGGTTGAAGCCCAGAAAGACGGTCGGATTGTCTTTTATCTGATAATTCAAAACAAGCAAACCAATAGAGTGATTTTGTTAGAAATAATTTTGAGGCTCTACATGCTCGGATTTGGTCCTTCTTTAGTTCAAAGAGAACTAAAGAAATTTGGGCTCCACTCGCCCCGAATTGATTATTCTTTAAACTCAAAGAGAGTTAAAGAAATAATTAGAAATCGGTGTATGAGAGAGAAATAGAGGAAATCCGAGAAGAAAAATAGACTTCAAAGGATTTTTGTGTGTGAATTATGAAGGGGGACCTTATATTTATAGGCAAAGGGGGGTGCCACCGGAAGGGGCGACTACACCGCTGAGGCTCTTGGTAGCACGGGCTGAGAAGGAGGGCGGTATCCCAATTAGTGACCGGCGGCACCATCCAGGGGGGGGACTGGGTGGCAACCCAGGTCCCATTTTGATCCGATGCGGTTCTGAGTTCGTCCGAGCGCAGGCTCAGTTCCTGTGAGTGCCGATTGGCTTGGTACGAGTCTGAGGGGTGCGAAAAACCAGTGTTTATAGCTGCCCCATCACGGTTGTCGATTCTGGATGATAGACGTGATGTAGGTGAACCGGGTTGTTCCTGTTTGCTCAGAACAAAAGAAATGCATTCTGATCGCATCTTGCGAGGTCTGGAGGTATATAAGTGCAATCTGCCATGCTTCAAACATCTTTCAATTTTTCTGATATTTTTCCTGTTTCTATCATTTTTTGAATTATAGAAGCATCCCAGGTCTGATTTGGGCAAATGATAGGTCGATGGATAGAGAAAAATCATGCAAACACAGCGGAACTATCGACACTTGATTCTGACTTGAATTGCTTCAAAAATGCAAGTTACCTTGTTTTTACTAGAGGTAGGGGACATGATGGTCATTTTTAAGATTCTCAAAATCTATAAATAGGGGTGAGGCTTTCTCATTTCCTTCACTCTCATTTTCATTTTTTTTCTCTCTCTCTCTCTAGCTTTTCTCTCTAGAAGTTTTAACTTTCTCTCTCTATAGATTTTCTCTCTTCATAGCTTCACACTCTGAAAGTGCTATTAGCAGTAGGAGGCATTATGGCTATGAGGTGCCGCGGGACAATCCTGACCCGAAAAATCTGCTCTAGGAACCAGAACAACATGTCGCATGGGATGGCAGAATTGAGGTATTTTCCCAAAATTAGATTTTTTTTTTGTTGAGTGAATTCCTTTGCTTGAAAGAACATTGAACTTCGGAATAGGGGCGCTAGATCAAACTTGGCTTATCTAGCTGATGCTCTATCAGTCGAATCTCCAGAAAAGTCCCTGTTGGAGCCTATTGGTTTTGTGTCTTTCTTTAGGGTCAAAACGAACCCTGAGAGCAATGTAGCCTTTGATCAAGGCTCTGGCTGAGCGGTGGTGGGATACGACCAACACTTTCCATTTTCCATGCGGGGAGCTGACTGTTACCCCGCTTGATCTATCAATGCTAACTGGACTGCACTTTGGGACCTATCATCTAGATCTTTGCGCTGACTGGAGGGTTTCCTTCACTCCTAAATATATGATTCAGCTCATAGATCAGGATCCACCCCGGGATCGCATATTGACACCTCGCACTTGGCTTCAGGCTCGGCTGAGAGATATGGAGCCATTCACTGACATGCTATTCGATACTGAAATTATAGCTAGGCTGATGATGTTGGTTCTGGCGGGATGTACATTTGGACATACCCATCGAGATACTGTTAATCTGAACATTTTGCCGAGCTTGATAGATGTGACTCAACTGAGTGAATATGACTGGGCTAGCGCTATTCTGAGTGCAATGTACTGGGAGATGTGCGACTTGTCTCGGGGAGCTTTCAACTCCTATGGCAGTACTTACTTCATTTGGGAGGTATGCTCTCTGCATCCTTTGTTAAACTGAAAAGGCACTCTCTGCACCCTTTGTGAATCTTGAACTGAGAGGTACTCTCTGTACTTCTTCTGAACTTTTGCTAAGTCCTTCTGACTTTCTTTGTCTTCAATGCTTAAAACAGGTCTAGGCTTATGAGTATTTTCCAATGCTGGCTCCCACTCTTAACAACCCTAGGCTGGATGTCTTTCCTGCTGGTATCCGGTGGAATAAGGAATATTGGACTGACCCTGGTATGCGCGAGTTCAGGACTATCCGAGCAGTTTTTAGCAGTCTCGACACCTTTCAAGTATCTTCTAACTTTATCTTATTCACATTTCCTAGTTTATGCTCACCATAACCCTCTTGCAGGTTGTGACGAAACCTTACATGGATAGGATGCAGCTGATGCTAGTAGATCTTGATCCAAGTGCCACACTGGCATGCTCTCGGCTGTTACTTCACTCTCCACACAACAAGCTGTACTACCTGGGAGAGAGAGTCTGAGTTCAAACCATTGGTTGATGGGTAGTTTTGGCACACCCACCAGTTGACATGAGGTGGAATATGGACATCTATACCCCTGATGAAGCTTACACTGGTCTTCCCATACATCTGTATATGACTCATCAAGATAATTATGCACTATTCTATCGCACTCGGCTGATGGGACCTATTGGTGATCCATGTCGACAATTGGGATATCCATCTAGCTCTGTTGGGCCTTCTATTGTTCGGTAGAGTCAACCTCAAAGCATGGGTGCATCAAGAGACCCTTCTTCAACTGACCATAGTGTTACCCCTGGGACGCAGAATGATCCTGATCAGGTCACCTTGGGCCCTAACTTCTGGATATCTGAAAATATCTTTTACACCAGCGCTCATAGCGAGATGCAGTCATACCGTCTTCCGGATGCACTTCATCCTCTTGCACCAGAGCTACTTGATAACATTGAGGTATGTTCATGCTCTTTTTCTTGGTTTTGCTTTCAGAAAAGATCCTTAAGCTTGCAATACCTCTTGGTCTTGCTTTCGGAAATGATCTTTAAGCTTTTGGCTTGTCTTTCTACAGATTAACATGGAATGGATTCGTTACACTTATCATGTGGGACACAAAATGGAGCTAGCTTTGTCGGGTATACTGACTCTACTTGATGTTCAGGCTGACCCAGCTCGTCAACCGGAGGACCCCCGTCGGAGACTAGTGGTCCTTTTGAGCACTTTTTCCTTGCACTGTTCTATTTATGCTTGTTTATGAACAATGATATGCGAATGATGTATGCTTTTATGTATGCATGTATTTATGATATTTTAGATGATTACCCATGTTATGAATGCATAATAAAAAATGTTCTGTAATGCTATTTTTAAACCTAAATGCATTAAAATGCCTAAAAAATGCCAAGGGATTTCGGAAATGTCCTAAAATGTCCCGAAAAACCAAAAAAATTGAAAATTTTTCAAAAGATTTTGCAAGAAAAGGGCGGTGTCGCCGGGATGAAGGGGCGATACTGCCCTGGTGCTATAGTGGTGCCGCCGTGGCACTATTTTGGAGCTTGGTGGTACCACCACCACAAAGGGCAGTGCCACCAAAGGCTATAGTGGCACCGCCCACACTACAAGTCCAAGCCAAATTGGGCTCACTTTTTCTATAAATAGGGTCCTATTCCTTTTTAAAAAGCCATTCTGCTTCTCATTTTCAGTCAAAACTTCCCATGGAACCCTACTACAGTCATCATATGTTTTTGTGGACTAAAAACCTAGATAATGTCAAAAAGATTAATTTGGGCAAGTATGGGATCAATTCTGTTCTAACTTTGAGAGGTGTGAAAGTGGATTGGGATTTTTTGAAGGTCCGTCTCAGGTTCTGGGATCTTGCTGATCATGTGTGCCGATTTGGGGTGAGCATGGAGGAGATGTGCCCCACTTTCGAGGAATTCAGTGCTATCTTTAGAAATAATCCGAATGCTGCTCTGGCTGTCCCTGAATACTGGGTCGGATACTTTCGCTCCTTCAAGAGGCTCATTGGATTGGGACAAGAGCTTGCTAGCTCTATGGTCATGGGAGACCAAATCAATTTGACTCCAGTCACAACTGAGTTTCAATACCCAGAAGATACAGGGATACGGTGAGACAAAAACACAGGATGAATGCCTTAGTTCTGAGTTTGACTGCTGGATGCCTATTCTTTAGCTCACTTGGCTGGGGAGATGTTCGAATAGTGGAATTGGTTGCTCAGATGGACCGAGGTTGCACTATTGCCAGTTTGATTTTGGCAGAGACCCTGTAGAGCTTGGATGGAAACTACAGAGTTGAGGGGCCTTGGTCTGTTAGCCCAGTCATTTTGCAGGTAGAAACATCTCATACTTCCTCCTCACACATTTTCTCATTTCTTTCTAACCTTTTTATTTCTCTTTCAGGTTTGGCTCAAGGATCACCTACAGGTGGTGGCTCCTCCAGATAGGATGCCCTATTCAACTGCACAATACCGTATGAGGAGGGCTTTGATCTGCTTCGGTTCAGAAAAAGAGTGGACCTCCTGGGTTTTAGAGTTAGATTCTGGAGATGTACTTTAGTACTGCTCTTGGTACAGGATTGACTCATTTATCACGATGAGCTAGGGGTACAAGATGGTTTACCTGCTAGGTATTTCCATGACCTTATTTTATCAGGGCATGAGAGTCTTAAGGCATATGGGTTAGCCCCAAGGCACTCCAGTAGATGGAGCTGTCTACCCTTCATCTTTGATTACCGATCTTGTTTTCCAGGCCATAATGAATGGCTGGAGGTGGACGATGTGCTTTGTTCTCCCTGTTGGCTTATCACACAAATTGGAGGATTATGATTCCTGGTTCATCAGGGAAGTTTGGCCTATTGAGAATATCAGGCGAGTGTCTTTGATTACAGAGTTGGAAGCAGACACATAGGCTAGAGATACTGAGACAGATGTGGTGACGAGATCGGAAGACATTGAGGTGACGCAGGGTGAGTTGGGAAAAAAGGTTGAACCAGATTCACCTATGATTGAAAGTAGTGATTCTGATGACTCAGAGGATATGCATCCTAGGAGAAGACAAGCTTAGACTCTGCACTCCATCTTTTTGGATCATGTTTTAGACTTTTGTTTTTTGTTTGTTTTTTGAAAATATGAATTCTTTTGAATGAAATACAATGGAATTTTGCTATTTTGACTCTAATAGAATGAGACAAGATGGAATTTAATGAAACTGGACATAGAAAAAGTAGACTATGACTTATGAAACCCAATTCAAAATGAGGCTCTTTTCTTTGCTTTTTCTCTTTCTTTTTTTTTTTTATATATATTTATGGCTCTAATTTTTGCCTGAGATGCCCTTCCGGGTTTTCAACTTGTCGAGTTGCTCTAATTTTTGCCTAAACCGCCTTATTCAGGTTTTTAACTTAGCGAGCTGCTCTAATTTTTGCCTAAGTCGCCTTATTCTAGTTTTCAACTTAGCGAGCATAAATCAATTAATCTGGGCATTAAATGATAATTTTATTATAGATTGGACCGTATCCAAAGTGGGCTACCTACGTATCTCCATTTGCATTTTTTTTACATTAAAATCTTTTTTTCTTATGGAATAATCAGGTCCTCGTAGTTCCATTCATACAATGCAGCATGAAATGGAAATTACACAAAGTATCTTCATTCCCATCCAAATCCATGAGTATGACACCTCCACCAGACAGGAACTTTTTGAGCACATATGGGCCGGCCCAATTTGGTCTGAACTTCCCTCTTGGATCATGTACAAGAGCTCTGATTTCCTTCAGCACTAAGTTGGCTTCTTCTAATCTCCTATCAGAAACCCTATTATTGAAATGACGGGCAAGTCTTTGCTGATATCCTTGGATTCGATAGAGTGCATCCATCCTTTTTTCATCAATGGCATTTAACTGATCATGATACCCTTTGATCCATTCTGCTTCACTCAACTTGTTTTCCTGCATAACCCTCGCAGAGTGGATTTTCACTTTAACTGGAAGCACCGCTTTCATCCCGTACACCAGGGAATATGGAGTTGCCCCTATTGGCATACGTATAGAGGTTCTGTATCCCCATAATGAAAATGGGAGGCGTTCATGCCAACCTCTATGATTAGTAATCATCTTCTGCAGAATTGACTTAATGGTTTTATTCACTGCCTCAATTGCCCCATTAGTTTGAGGGCGATAGGGTGAAGACCGATGATGCTGAATCTTTTCTCTCTTGAGCAGACTTATTACTTGCTTTTGGAAATGGGAGCCATTATCTGTGACTATCTCAAAAGGCAGTCCAAACTGACAAATGATGTTAGTTTGGATAAAGTGTGCTACCTTCTTAGAATTCAACACATGGTAAGAGGCAGCTTCTACCCATTTTGTGAAGTAATCTATTGCCACAAGGATATACTCATGTCCATTTGAAGATTTGGGACTGATGCGTCCTATGACATCAATACCCCATGTAGCAAAGGGCCAGGGAGTTGCAGTCGGATGCAACGGGTCGCTTCTGGAGCTTGGAAAATATCTGGCATTTGTGACATCTTTGTATAAATTTAGCATAATCTCCGTTCATTGTGAGCCAAAAATACCCCAGATTCGTGATTTTTCTGGCTAATATAAAACCATTCATGTGTGGGCCTTCGTCTCCGTTATGCACCCATTCCATGACCTGCTGAGCTTCCTCTTCCGTCACACATCTGAGGTGGATGTTATCCCATGCTCTCCTATATAACATGTCACCATTTGGTATGAAATTACTGGCCAATTGCCTTAGGGTCCTCCGATCTGATTTGGATGCCACTTCCGGATACTAGTCATTCTTCAGAAGATTGAATATGTCCCAATACCATGGCTTGCCATCGGCTAACTGAACTTGCAAGCATGCTGTACCATAACCTGGTTGCCTTCGCACTTCACTAATCACAGGCCGTACAATTTTATTTCTTACCATGTCAATCATAGAGGCCAGAGTTACAAAGCATCGGCGAATCGATTCTTGGATCGAGGTAGATAATGGAAAGATAATTCATGAAAACTTTCTGCTAAATCAGCTACGCATTGATAGGAAGGTACTAAACGCTCTTTCTTATCTTCCATTTTCCCAAAGCTTGTGAAATAATCAAATTAGAGTCCCTATAGACCTCTAGGTAATCAATTCTCATGTTGGTGGCTACCTCTAAACCATATATGCAAGCTTCATATTCTGCTTCATTATTTGTCACCTCAAATGCTAACTTAATGGCCAATGGGTAAATGATACATATCAGGTGTGACAAATACAATTCCAGCACCATACAATTTGCTATTGGCTGCTCCATCAAAATATAACTTCCAGACTTCGGGTTCCAACTCCATGACGTCCTCATCCGGAAACTCAGGCTCAAATGGCTCGCCATTTATTGGTACAACAGCTAATTGGTCAACTATTACACTTCCTTTGATAGCCTTCCTTGGAACATATTTGAGATCAAAAGATGCTAGAACTGCCAACCATCAGGCCATCTTGCTGTCAAGAATTGGCCTCTCTATAAGGAATTTCAAGGGGCTCTTGTTAGCGAGGACATACGTAGTGTATGAACCCAAATATTGTTGTAGTTTTTTGCATACCCATACCAAAGCGAGACATAATTGTTCAATCTGATTGTATTTGAGGTCATGGGCAAGTATACGCTTACTCAAATAGTAGATGGCATTTTCCTTATGCAAACTCACAGTCTTCTGAGCAAGCATTGCCCCCATGGCTTCTTTGGTCATAGAGAGGTATAGCAGTAAAGGTTTATCGGGCTTGGGTGGTTGTAAGATAGGAGGGGTTAGCAAGTATTTCTTGATCTTTTCAAAAGCTTGCTGACATTCATCATTCCATTCCTTAGGGACTCCTTTCCTTAGTAACTTAAAGATAGGCCCTCAAACCTCAACCAGTTGAGAAATGAACCGACTGATATATTGTAAATGTCCTAGAAATCCCCTGATCGCTTTCTCTGTTCTTAGAGCTGGCATCTGTAAAATGGCTCTTGACTTAGTCAGGTCTACTTCTATTCTCTTTTTACTGACCATGTGGCCCATAAACAATCTTGAGGATGCACCAAAAACACACTTTGCCGGATTCAACTTTAGATTGTACTGTCTCAACCTAAAGAAGAAATGCCTTAATGCATCTATGTGTCCTTTTGCTGTTTTGGATTTGATAACCATATCGTCAATGTATACTTCCACATCTTTATGAATCATATCATGAAAGATAGTTGTAGCCATTCTCTGATATGTTGCCCCGACATTCTTTAAACTAAAAGGCATGACCTTGTAGTAGTAGGTGCCCCATTTTGTCATAAAGGCTATCTTTTCCTTGTCAAGTGGGTAGACTTGTATTTGATTATATCCCACATACAGATCTGTCAAAGAGACTACCTCAGATTCGGCCATGTGGTCAACTAATAAGTCTATGTAAGGTAAAGGAAAATCATCTTTTGAACAGGCTTTGTTCAGATCCCTGTAATCCACACACATTCTTACCTTGCCATCCTTCTTGGGCATAGGCACTATGTTGGCTAGCCATGAAGGGTAAGTGATAGGTTTAATAAAACCATTCTTCAATAACCTAGTGACTTCTTCTTTGATCTTGAGAGACCATTCCGTCTTCATCCTTCGTAACTTCTGCTTCACATGCTTCACATCCTCATAAGTTGGAATCTTGTAGACCACTATACTTGGATCGATACCCGTCATGTCTTCAGGTTCCCAAGCGAAACATTCTAAAAATTCTTGAACAATCTTGATTAAAAAAACTTTATCATGGAATGATGATGTAATAAATGTTAATTTCAATTTATCATCTGTGCCTAGATTTATTGATTATTTATTTTGTTCTTTTATTTCTTTTTCTTTTGATGTCTCTTTTAAATTGAATTCATGGAGAGGGAAAAAAGACTCAAGAATATATGAGGAAAATTGGATTATTTTATTACTAGCAAAAGTTTCGTCTTCACAGACTACATCAAAATGAAAAAAAGGACCAAAGAGATCCATTACAGACTCCATAGAAGAAAAAGAAGAAACAGATTCAACAAACTCTGACTCACACTTGGCAGGGAAAGAAAATAAAACATCAAGGTCGGGAAGCTTCTCAATGTGCCAATTGTCAAGTGCAGCCAAGGTTGGATGGATAAGTTTGGTAGGGTCTGATTCCAGTTCGTCTCTAATCATGAGGACTTGCTCAAAGAGAGTAGCCTCCATATTTTCCTTGCAATCCTGCTCTAATAGGTAGATGGGCTCACAATCCTCCATGTTAAGCCTGATATCAAAAAAAATTTCAAAACTTGGGATTAGCTTTTTAGTTACAGGGCAAAACCATGGTTCAACAAAACCACAAAAAGGAAAATCTTCCCTTTCTTTTACAATATACCCATTCAAAGTTCTGAAATAAGGGCACATCTGCCAATCAATAGCCTCACCTCTCCTTTTTGCCTCAGCTCTCCTTTTGGCTCTCACCTCAACCTCCTCAAAATCCTCTTCGGTAGGCTTGTAACCAAGTCCAAAAGGTGGGTTGGCTACTGGATACTCGTCGAAAGAGGTTATTCCTTGTTGGTTCCTCCCAAGACCTAAACCAGGGAAGTAGTTCATTTTCTTCAAAATGTTAGCCACAACTATTTTTCTGAAAAGATCGAAATCAAAGGGGACTAACTCTTTACCTCCTTCTTGTTCAATGAACTGAATGATGTCAAAAGAGAAACCAGACAAGGGGATAATGTTCGGTTTGGGTTGAATTCCTAAAATGGGCGCAGAGCTAGGAATCTCACTTTTACCATGTATGTCTCCCCTAATAGTAACCACAGTGGTCCCATGAGGCATTTTAAGCAGTTGATGCAAAGAGGATGGGACTGCTCTTACTTTATGGATCCAAGGTCTCCCAAGGAGGAGATTGAAACAAGCATGCACATCAATTACCTGGAAAGGGATTGGAGCAGTGATTGGTCCGATTGTCACATCGAGAGTTGCCACACCCAAAACTTCTCTCCTGGTGTTATCATATGCCCTCATAATCTGGTCGGAGGGGGTAAAATCTATAGCTTCCAAGCCCAGACAACTCGCAACTTTTAATGGGCAAACATTCAGAGTCGACCCATTATCTATCAAAACCATCGGAACTGTCTTCCCCTGGGTCATCACGGTTACATGCAGTGTGTAATTGTGATTTTCTCCTTATTTAGGTAAATCCTGATCTGTGAAGGAGATAGAAGCCATCATGGTCGAGCAAGCGAGTGAGGCAACCAAGGTTTCCAAAGAAATGTTGATAGGGGCTTGACATTGATTCAACACCTTCCAAAGAGCTTGGCGATGTGGGAAGGATGATTGGATGAGACTCTAAATAGAGATGTTGGCTTGGGTTTTCTTCAATTGCTTGAGGATTGCATCCTCTTCGGGCTCATTGTTTATCTTTTCCATGGGCGGGGGGACATGCTGAACAGGCTGTTGAACTGATGAACTCGGCTGGTAAGGTCTCCCACTTCGAGTCATCGCATCTATCTCTTCCACAAAAGCATTGAGGTATAGGACGCAACAATAACCTTCACTTGATTGAATCAAAGAGATCAAATTAGGTTATAAGTCGTAAGAGTGAAGAACATTAATATTGGCCTGATGATTCAGAAGAGGATTAGTGGTGATGTTAGGTCTGGCTCTTAGTGGGATTATATCTCGACTGTCCCCCAGGTCTTGGACTTTGTGTTTCAAGGTTTTGCACATGTCTATTTTATGCCCCATACCTTGATGATACTCACAGTACTCATTTGCATTCCAACCTCTAGGATATGGGTTTGGAGGTGCTATAGGTTCTAGAGGCTTAAGCAGATTTGATTCCAAAGCCTTCTTATATACCAAAATCAAAGGCATAACCAAATCAGTGAAAGATCTCCTTTCAAGTCTCATTGGAGGATGATTAGAAATAGCAGCAACTTCCCCGCCTTTTTGATTGGAGGAAGCATTGTGGCCATAGTAAGTTCTTTTCCTATACCTTGAACTAGAGGATTCTTCTTTAATTTGCCCGTTTTGGATCAGATCCTCTGTAATACCCTAGAAAGTTATAACTCTCATGCATGAATTAATTCTCAGTATGTGGTCCATTAGTCTTGAAATGATGGGAAATAATTTTACAGAGACAGTTAGAAAGCGAACTTGATACTTTTCCGGAATGCGGCGGTGTCGGGAACACTGCCGAGAAATTAGTAGTCTGGTCAACAGAAGAATTTCTGAAGTTGACTTGGGGTAAAAGATCACCATAATTTATGTGTAATTTTGGTTCAAAGAAAGAAGTGAAAATCATTTAGGAACACTGAAAAAGTAACTAATGGCATTATTGTAAATAAATGGAAGTTTAAGGTGAATAGTGTAAATTGGTCGATCGAGGTTACAGAATGACTCCAGAACTATTTTTATGAATAAGAATAAATTAAAATAGGCTTATTGACTCCCCACTCTGATATCTCAATCTTAATAGAATTGACAAAATAAATTATAGAAGATTTATGGACCAAAGTGTAATGGATGGAAGTTTGGGGATTTAGTTATAATTTGCCAATAGGATTTTTCTATATATGAAAGCTTTTAGAACAAAATTTCATCTTCTTCTTTTTATGTCAAGGTGGCCAAACCATTTCTTTGATCTTCTTCTTCCATTTTCTTCATTTCTCCACCAAATTTCTAAGGAAAAATTTATAGAAATATTATTTACTAATATAGTTCTCTTCATTTCCATCATCAATTTGAAGGAAGAAGCTAAATATTTCAAGGATTCTTTGAAGGAGGGATTCGGGTGGATCATCACTCCAAGGTAAGATGTTGTTTTGTTCAATCTTTTGGTTGATTTAGGTGTTATTTAGGTTGAATTGAATGGGTTTGGTAGTTAATTGCATCAATTGTTGCAAATTTGTAGGAAACCCTAAATTGATTTGGTTAATTTGAAGTTGTAAGTGATGAGTTGTTGATTTAGTGTTTGTATTGGTTAATTAGTGTTAGAATATGTTAATTGGATATGAATGGATGATTAATTAGTGGTTTGTTTGATGTAGAACATCAAATTTGACAAGGTTGCCCTATATAGCTTCATTTGGTGATTTTGGTGGAATTGAGCTATTCAAAGGGATTTTAAGCATTAGGTGAGTCTATAATGCATCAAATAACATGTATAATTGATTGAATTGTTGATTGGAACCTTGCCCTAAAACCCCTCATTTGGCCAAACCTATAGTTACTATTTATGCCTTTGAAATTTGCTTAGTTTTTGCTTGAATTCCATGGCTATTTTATCCTATTTTGATATTGTTTAATCTTGTTTCTTTAATGCCTATACTGTAACACCTCAGCTTAACCTTAACCTATCCTTGATAGAGTTCTTCGGGGAGAGATTTTTGTTTTCTTTATATTGTGATGTTAATATGTATTTATGCATGGAATTGGTATTTATGCATGCTTTTTGAATTAGTTTTAGGCATAGAAATGGTTCAGAGGCTGCTAGGACTTAATCGGCAAATTTTGAGATTTTGGTGAACTGGGGGCAAAATGGTCATTTTTTGCCCGTCGGAATTTTATGGATTTAATATCATATTTAAAGAGAGAAAATAATTTAAAGACTTGAAAATGGCCTTATTTTATTTATTTGAGCCGTAGTTTAAGAAATAATCCCGGTCGAAAAATCGGTATCGGCTCGTAGCGCGATTTCGGTGGTTCGGTTGCA